>APFE030952756.1:102528-238267 GCA_000404065.3 Pinus taeda | reverse complement strand
CCATGCATGCGAAGAGTGTGAAATCCAACTCAAACTATGAAGCAAGTGCCTCACCTTTAGATCCTTCCCTGGATCCCTTCTTGGATTTCCTCCGTGGGCAATTTGAGGCATAATGGCCCACCTCTTGACAACGAAAGCATCGCACTTTCGATTTGTCAACCTTCTTCCCATCATTGGAAGAACTAGATTCAGAAAGAGAAACCTTCTCCTTTCCCTTCTTTGCCTTACTCGCTAAGGCACAGTTCTCCTCATCATGCATAGATGAAGAACTATCTCTGGTGTTCCACCTGATCTCCTCTTGCACAAGATCTGACCAAAGTCTCTCCCATCCTGGCAATTTCTCCCGACCATTGACAGAGTCCTAATAGGAATCCCAACTCTTCGGAAGACCAAGGAGATCCAAGCTCACCAAGTCCTCATCATCGACAGTCACCGCCAAACTTCCCAGCTCATCCCGGCATTGGGTGAACTTCATGAGATACTGGGGCATACTATCTCCATTCTCACACTTAATGTTTCTGAGCTTTATCCTTGAGCACCATTCCACCAGCTCAAAACTCAACTGATTCTGATCTAAAATTCATGAGAACAAAGTATTTCTCGTATAGAGATTGACTATATGGGCATTCACCGAACATCTCACCTTCCAAAATAAGGATGAATCCAGAGGCTACCTGGCATGATTACAGACTCTGCTTGAAGAAATAAAATGTAAACACTTTCTAAATAATAGATCTGATGATCAACTACGCTTTGATATCATGCATAAATCTCTTTTACAAATCAACTTGCTCTGATACCATGTAGAAATTTTGAATAATATGACACTTATTCATAAAGATTATCCTAACTATACACTATTTGTGGAATCATCCATAATACAGAACCTCCTCTACGTTGATCATCAATTTTGCGGAATTAAGAAACAATCGCATGCACACATTGAAGCATCAATCACACATATCAACACAGTATATCACGGGGAAAGAATGCAGTTGAAAACCCCCAACTGTATGTATATTATATTGATTGAGAACATGTAACAATACATAGTACAGTACTCCTCACAAGTACTCAGTACTATCTCCACCTATTACACACAAACTAGCTCAGATCTGAATCAATCATTGGCTCAAATCTCCTCCGCTGCTTGCCTGCCTCCACTGCACAATCCTGCATGAGAATACTCATGAATGAATGATCAAAATTCGTATCTCCCTTGGATATACCACGCAATCCTCATTGGAAACTCAATCCCACTGATTGTGCAAATCACATGCACAACTATAGTCACAACTAACAGTTGTCTTACCCTTTCACTCACCTCTAACACTTGTCTCCACTGAACTGTCCATGGACTGAGTTAACTGATGTATTATTCAGTTGCTTTATGATTTAATAATTAGTGAATTAATTACTAATTAATTCACACCACTCATCATTAGTCTATTTGTCAGTTAGACTAACTACAACTAGTTCAACTAAGTCAAACTGAACATAACTCCATCAACTCCTCATTCAACTCCACCAAACTCAATGACTTGAGTTCTAACTGAAGTCCTTCATGCAATAGCTCAAGTAACCCATAAGAAAAGTGTGTTTCCTTCTGTCAGTTGCATGTGCCACATATGTAGCTTGAACTAAAGTCCTCCAAGAGAATAAGATAATGTTTATAGTCCAAATTTTATTAAGAGCTAATAATATTCGACTGTTCTATTTTTAGCCTGGCAGTCTAAAAATAGACTCCGCCCATATGTCTAAAAATAGAAGTCCATCTATTTTTACCAACATGATCAATCATCCATAAATATAATCCTGCAACTCATAGACCATGGTCCATATGTCTAAAAATAGACTTTGCGCCAAAATAGCCTGCGGGACCACTTAGTGAAGGCGACTTCCTTTCACTAAGCTCCATCATCTTGTTGCATTTTCAACATAACCTCTATTTTCTCAACACAACCTCTATTTTCTTAACAACAAAATCAAGACATTGTATGTGGTTATTGCAAAAAGAAAATTGCATATTCTAATTTGAGAGAAGGTCTTATCAAAAGACATGGATTTATTCAAAGCTACAAAGCCTAATGGGTTACTGAACAATAAGTTAGAATATGCAATCATGATACTTAAATTGAACAAATATGCTCTCCTTTCAGAAACATTATAGCTATACATTTTTTTTGAAAGCATTAGAATTTGAAAATGGCCCTTTCTGTCAAGAGAAATTTTCATTAAGAGAATGTACTTTCCTACCTGAAACATTATAGATATCTAATAAAAATTTGAAACACATAAGAGAACATATCATAATGTACTTTCTTTCCTTCCTTAACATTCTTAAAGAGCTAAGGTTCCCCAAGTCATCAGGTAACTTTCGAAGGAAATGACAGTTAGTAATAGTTCAATTCACAACTGAAGACATGTCACAAATACGAGGGGGCATTTCCTCCAAATCATAGAAGTGTTGTAAGTTAAAATATAGAATTATTGGAAGCTTAATGCTCGACTGGGTGTTATTGAACCCAGACATTTTTCCTATCCATTCACTAAAATCTTAAAGATAGCTTCTCTAAGTTCTACAAGACTTTACTATGCTCTTGAAGTGGGGCCACTTGCAACCTCTCTAAGAGAATAGTCTTATATTAAGTGAACATAAGTCTGATAGATTTTTAAATATGGATCTCTTTAACCCATAATTGAATACTATGTCTCTCTTGAACCCATAATTGAATACTATTAGGACTTTCAAATTTTTCATGGAACTCAAAAATGTTGGAAGAAAGTATTTCCTTCCATAAAAGAGTAAAACTAAAGCTTCTGCTCGAGGACAATTGATGTCACACCACTGATCCTTCTCCATGGCACCTGTATAGGTAAACCACAAGTGAAGGGTTCCATTAGAATATTGTAGTTATTGAAAACACAAATGAAATCATTGAATTTCTTTAAAAGATCTTTTGAAATCAAAATTACTGAAATTACATATCGATATCCTATTGGGTGTAGGATAAAATTCACCCATGTCATTCATAGAAAGAGTGAGAACAAACCCAATACTATATCGAAAACCAAGAAAAATTCAAGTTTTTCACTTCTAGGGAAAACGAGAAAAATCCCTCAAGACCCTATTCATTAAAATAGATTTTATAAAATACTACAACAAAGTGGAATAGAAATTAATCTTCACCATGCTTAGAGCACTTGGATTTGGCCTATATTCAGTTAATGTAGTAGAAAAATTATTTTCACATGTCGCAACTAGTCCTTTTATCAATCATACCCAATCTAATAAGATAGGTCTCTTCTAGTTAATCAGGTAATGTTTCCCACTCACCCTAACCCTCTATGTAATGTCTACTGAATCCATTGGTTCTATTCTCCATAGTAAAATAGCACATCACCTCATCAAAGGTTTCTTCTCTCTGTTATATATGGAAATAAATGTTAGAATATTATATATTACGGAGCAATGGAACACATAAAATATTGCAGGAATATAAACATAGAAAAACGCACAAAACAAGAGAGACACAGATATACGTGGTTCACCCAATTTGGGCTACGTCCACCCTGAACAGCCAGTCCTTCCTTTCTATTATCCAGCAAAATGAAGAGAGACAACCTACAGCAAATTCGTTGTAATATCCTCTGTCTTCTCTCACAGTCTCACGTCTCTGTTTCTCGCTCACATAGAATACACATCTATCTCACAGCCTCAAATACAATGCCCTCATACAAATAGAGGGGTTGCCTTCTAGGGCAAAAAACCCTAAACAAAACATAAGTTCTACCGTCAGATCATCCGCCTAATGAACGGTCCAGATTGACTAGAAATTACTATACCTTTACAAGGAAAATTTACATCTGTTTTTAGCTTCGGGGGCGCTGCCCCGAGCCGCCGCTGGGGGACTGCTAGCCCCCGAACCCCCCAGCCGGGGGAGATAAGCCCCCCGGACCCCCTGCAGGGGGAACAAGTCCCCCCCGCACCCCCCCGCGTGGAGGGGTGTACAAAACTTCCTGGGGTATACATCCGGCTGAAACAAAGACCTCTGAACAATCATGCTCCACACACAACAATAAATGAATGAATAGTCACTTCATAGATAAAATTTAATAAACATCATTGAAGAGAATCAAAATTTAGACAACACCATGTATTGCTTGCAAATCTTATGTGAGGCTTCTTGGTGGAAGTTATAAATGGAAAAACCCAATGCTATTGACATAGTCAAAAGGATGCCCATAATTGATTGGCTAGGATCTGGCCAAGCATTAAATTCCTTTGTGTTCCTTTTTCTTTTGAACCCTTTTCAGATGAACTATAAGAAGCAATATCGATAAATAGATCTACAAGCTCCATTCCTCATAGGAAAATTCACTGAACATATGAATTTACTGATTTTTTTGAACAGCTATACCATAAGAAGTGTAATTAAAAGGATATTGAAGCTCTGTAAAGAGTGACAGTATATACAGAATAATCTGCAGTTTGTATTGATAGTTCGAAAAAACAATTCAGAGTTGCTACGAAAATGTGTTGAGTTTGTCAATGTGAGTTTGGTTGATTGGTAAATTGGGGGTGTTAAAATTACTACCACCACGGTTCAAATGTTCCAAGGGACATGCTCATCTCTCATGAGCTGGCGTGCATGTGTTTGAGGGTTATTGGTTGTAGTTGATCTTAGGTGCAACTTTTAGGTGACTTTGGAGAAACAGATAATCCCTAGTCACTACTCTTTGCTAGAGAATAGCTGACTAAGCATGTGAGACATAGGTGTTTCATTGTACCGAATTCTCATAATGGGAAAAGTTTTTATTTCTTGTGTTGGGTTTTGGTTGATAAAGTAAATGCATTGCAATGCCTCCCACCAAGGTTCAAATCCTCCTAGATACATGCTTACCCCATGTGGGTTGGCGTTCATGTGTTTGAGGGTTTTTATGTAGTTGATCACAGGTGCAAGTCTTGGGTGAATTTGGAGAAATGGATAACCTCCAAGCTCTGCCCTTTGTTAGAGAATGGTTGATTAAGCATGTGAAACATAGGCACTTCATTGTACTAAATTCTCATACTCGGAAAGGTGTTGCTTTCTTATGTTAACCCATACATCAAAAAAATGTGGAGTTCGACAACTCTAAAGATCCATCTGAATTGAACTAAATAGGTGGTACAAAGAAGGATTTAGTCAAGTTTCCAGATTTTTGTTTATTGGAACAAATCCAATTTTAGGAAATTGGCATACTACTGTAACCCTATTGCACCAAACTTAGAAGCCAACATAACTCTATAACAAGGAGTAGAGGAAAAACATATGAAAGGATAAAAATCATATGGATGGGGTAAAGGAAGATCTGGCTCAATTAAAGTTATGGAAGTTGAGAACCTATTTAACAGATACTTGGCCCATAACATCTATATTTAGTACATATAATGTTTTTCTTGTTTTTTTTATAACTTGGACCATTACAGAATTCCAACTACAAAGGACATGCTTATTCTATACACAGCAAGTATAAAATGGGTTCTAAAATTTTAGCCAATGTTAGCAGGGTTTATGACAAAGAGGGATAAAGTTTAATCATTCTTTTTCCGGATCACTTTTGTGTTGAACTCCAGGGCAAGAATATATCTCAGATATCTTCAATCCCTTGATACCCTAAAATTTTTTCAAAGAAACCTTAGATGAGATTATCCCCAAGCCAGTTTCGTTAGTTTCCCAAGTCCAAGTTGACTCCTGAATTTGCATATATCTCAAATATCTTCAATCCCTTGAGACCCTGAAAATTTTTCAATGAATACCTTAGATGAGATTATCCCTAAACCAGTTTTATCATACTCTCCCGAGTCCAATTTGACTCCTGAATTTGACTCTCTTTGAGGAAATGGAATCACCTGAGCACGTCTAAGTCTATACTCATGATTTTCATCCCTGAATATGATTCAAAATCCCAAATCAGACAAGTCAGATTTACTTAATGAGTTTAACTCAATCATATTTCTATAATAGATACAAAAAACAAAAAGGAATACGTGTTTGTTTGTTTTCCTGGTGCAAGTTTATAACAGGCAACCAGCAGACATATCAGATATCCAGAGTCCATGGTGCTTGTAGTATGCAATGTCACCTTTGAACTTTGAAACATGTTATTATTAAAATTTTACATTATGTGCAAATTTAGGTCTTTCATATTAATGAAAATATCATTTGCCCTTAAATTCAGTGTATCATTAATTGTTTTAATTCTAAAGTCATCTCTCGAGTTTTTACCAAGTCCAGGTCAACTCTTATGCTTGGACCTACCTAAATCATTCTAAGAGATGAGTCTAGTTACTTTGCACCAAACATTTCTTTCTACCTGGACCATTTTCCATATTTCCAATATTTTCATTGCTTTTATGTTTCTTCAGTCTTCCATCCTTTCTATATTCCTCTATCCTAGAATGTATATTAGATCTATATAGCCCTAAACACTAATTCAACTAGGTCAAATGCTTAAAGTGCATCTACCTTTGAAATAAGACACTTGAATCCTTTCTTCAATTCTTCTGTTATTTTGACAAGAATGACGAACTACGATTTTGATATTGTGAACCTATCTTGATAAGACTCAGAATTAATGCCACTTGTAAATGAGAGAATATAAACTTTCCATATATATATATATATATATATATATATATATATATATATGGTTGGCTTCCAAAATGCATGTCCAATTCAGCAAAAGCCTCTGAATGGCTACCTATCCCCTAGAATGAGGCTTTCACATTATACATAGATATAATCAGTTCCTATAGATGAGGGAACCACTTTATTATTAAAGCTCTCTAGAGCCAATATTGCTAATATGGATTTCTAGGAAAAAAAATTAAATTTTCATATTATATTTGCATTTCATTAGGTTTAGTATGTGGAGCTAGAAATAACCAAAATATACCTATATCAGTTGCACTTTTTCTAGGATAAACATGTACGACAAACAAAGTTAAAACTAACTATAACGCAGGAATACATTTTCAATGTCAATATTTGTGCATCCAAGAATTAGCAGGACTGATGAAAACTCACAAAAAAAATCTGTATAAAATAAGTTCATAATTTTAATAGAAAATCTAACGTTTTTAGATAGAGATGGATGAAGCATATCCAATGCAAATTGAAGATGAAATGACAATTAACATCAAACCCTTTATGTAAGGTAACTTGGAGAATTCCATTACCTTGAAAAAAATGTTTAGTACACAAAAAAGAATAGTATTTAACCAAAAATTTGGCACTTCCTAAATATACTCGAATACATAATTGAATGTGAGATAATAGCATTATCTCGCTTCCACTTTGTAATTTATTTTTTGGCATGGCACATTGTGGTATAATAGAATAATTTAAGTAAACCTTCAAAATGCACAATATAGCTTTAGCCTGGCATGTCTGAGATAATAAGGGGAGATAATTAAGCTCTTGAATAAGAAGCATAGGAGTGCACTAGAATCCAATTGGATCCCAACTGGCTTATAGTACAATATAAGTCAGTTGAGCATCATAAATGCAACAATTATTTCACCCATTTTTGTTGATGATCTTAACGTGCATGCAATCATACTTAGTGATAGTAAAATCTTAGGAACATGTTTCATCCTAAAAGATTGCAGCAGATATCTCCAACTGGATTCCTTGTCTGAAGCATGCCAGTGACTATTCCAATATGAACATGGAGCAGGCACGCCACATACATAACAGTGGCACTGCATCATTAACAAGTCAGAAACATTCTACATTTGCATGCTCTTTAAAATATATCCAGAGAAATTGTTTTCTACACTAGGAATAAAACATATAAAATGAAATAGGTTACCAAAATTAGACTTAACTTTCCATGATATGCTGTAAAAGTACAATCCAAAACTTTTGAACTAGATCCTGTAGAAACCTACCATTTCACAATGTTTGTGAGGTAATGTACTTATGAAGGAAAAATTTGCACACAGATGCCTTGGATGAGGATAGTCTTGACATGTAATCTGCAAATTTCAAATAATTGAGTAAGAATCGACCACATAGACCCTATGAAAAGAAACTGTAAATGAATTCCACTTAAATATTTACCTAAACACTGTAATATGTCACTCTCAATAGTGATGGTAGGTGGCCAAACTGAATCTAATTTTTTAAAACAGATATCAAGTTATGGATTACTGTTAGGTGAAAAAGACTTACCATGTTGTAAAAAACAAATTAGAGGATAAAAAAAATAAGATGAAAAATGATCCTAATGGACTATGTTGGTCAAATGGAAGAGTCACTAATGTGCTTTACATGGCACAATAGTTGTATTCTAATTAGCAAGGGCTAGTCTCGAACCTACTCAAGAGCGAGGTTTAACTTTACCAATGTAGGCTACCTTAATATGTGGAGCAACAACTTCTCTTGTTTTAAATATAAAATTTCCAATAATACCAAAAAAAGTGTTAAAATATAGGTAGACATATGAACCTTAGGATTTCTTGTATAAGTATTTTAAATTGATGACATAGTGGCACAAGTTTCACAAAATACCAAGTTTCCCTATGTAATGTACCTAGGGAGGGTATGTATTGTACTAAAGAAGGTACAGTACTTAGGGAGTATTTACTAGTACCACCCAAGTTCTCACTTGGTGCAAAATTCCAATTCACAAGTGTGAGACCCCAAGGGAAGCTTAGGCAAGCTACCGATTATCAGTTTAATAGCCTTGCCTTTCTCACTTCAGACTAGGTGAAGCCTAGTGGAGATTTACTATGGTTAACTCAGCTCAATGCCTATAGTATGAAGTGGTAACAAGAGAGAACATAGAAAAAAAAAACAAAAAAGGAAAAATGTTTTTGGATTCTATGTTTTGAGGTGATGGATGAAAGGTAAGATCAGTGCCTTATCATGTTTTGGCTATGAGAGCACACATTTTATGTCAAAGGGAGAATCTAAAGAAGTATTAGGGGCTATAAGAAACCAAGGTGACACAATCTATAGTAGCCCTAATTTGGTTACTAGACTTACAAGTCTGATGGTTGATAGGGTCTTCTTGAGATTCACTATTCAAGGGAACAACTTAGGGTGGCCCCTATCAAAGACTATCTACAAAGGAATTATATCAAGTGATTTCATAACCCTAATGTTTTCATATTAAAGGAATTTAACACCAAAGGAATTGGGAAAATGGAGGGAAAACCTACATGTTAATTCTTTCCAATGTGCCAACATTGCTCTTCTATAGCCGTATGTAGACTTTGGCATCCATAAACCTACAAATAAAGTTCCCAATAGTGCACCTAGAAAAATGTTTGCCACACATATAAAAAGTTGTATGTATGATATACCATAACTTAGATAAACCATAAAACACCTTTTCAAAAAGTTGGGATCCTTTCTACTCAAAAGTTATTTCATTCAACAAAATTCCTAATTACAAATGGACAGAGCAAACCCTTACAAAGGTTTTAGCTCAACTCTCTTCTACGATAAAATAATATTCACCTTATGTGTATCAAGTTTCAACTAGTTCTTAGCGTGGTGCCAATGTACTTTGCAAGAGGGGTCTCTCATTTGCGTACATTTGAATATGAATATCCAAGTGCAAATGTGGGGCAGGGCTGGGGGGGATGGCAATAATCCCCCCACATGAGCTAATGGGATACTAGACAATGCATAATGAATAAAGTGCCACCTCAAGGATATTATCTTGCCCACTATACACACTCTCAACCTTCAAGCAAGGGCATCAACATAAATTAAGTCTAGTTGAAAGAGAAAGAGAAGCAAAGGCATTGACCCCCAACAAGAGCCCCAAAGTGGTCTGTCACTTTGGAATATTTCTGACTATTCCTCTCCCCATCATGATTAACCAACACATGAAAATGATGGATAGCTTATCTTAAGCCCACAACTGAAGGTTTGGAGCTTCCTTCTAAGGATGAAGAGTCTCCTCCTCGAATGGGTTTAATTCTTGCAACATCATGATCTATCCATTGACTCTTTCTCGATGACTAGGTTGTTTATATGTTTGTCTCTTTATGATTTGGGCTTTGTAGAAATATAGTTTTGGACATCTTGTATGGCCTTTTTTTTAACTATATAAGCCTTTTTTTTTACAGTTTTAGCTTGTGGTGGTTACCTCACCATCGTTTTTCTTTGTAAAATAGATGTCAATGGAAATATGAAGAATTTTATCCAAATGCAGAATGCTAAAATATAAAGGACATTATATCATCAATTGAAGCAATTGCTTGAACTTCATGGGACCTTGGGTTAAAAGTAATGAAAACCCATTGGAATATATTATGAAAATACCTTGGCATGAATACCTACATGTATCTCTCCCTTTTGATTCACATGTACAATAGATGGTGTTGTCCTAGCCCCTTCTAAGTTCTCAGTTACAAAAGAGTCTTTCATTCTCATAACTCGGTGTTGGAAAAATGAAGGAAAGCATATTTATATGAAACCCTTATGATTATTACTGTTGGATATTGCTCCACCAAGTTTTGCCTAAGGCATTTATTACAAAGAATCTTATTTTTTATTGCATTGTGTGGCCATTTCCATTCTTATTCTCTTGCTGCAACAAGGCACAAGGTGCTTATTAATCCATTACCCACTAATTCAAAGATTACATGGTCTAGATCAAGAATTGGTGAGTTCTAGGATCCTCCAAATGTGAAAAAGGTTGCTACCACTGCCTAAAATTCTGTGACATTGAACAAAAATTGGATTTCCCATGCATTTTCTATTGTTTAATATTTCCTACAGAGAAACTTCTAGGAGAATTGGTATGTTCATAAAATTATTTTCTGAAAGATAAAAGTTCTTGGTTTTCATGGGTATGTTTTTCTTTATGGCATGAATTCTTCACCTCTGTCCAAAATCAATTTCTTGCCAATGTTGCAGTGATCACTGACCTATACAGAATTACTCAACATTCTAGGATAAGGCAGGGGATATATCAACACATTATGTGTTTGTATGTGAAATGATTTAGTGAATCTAAATGATGAATTGTGTGAATTGAATACGAACACTAATACAGACCCATCTAAACCAGCGTGTGATATACATATCAAGGTTGCACACTTTCCAACTACATAATGCACATTTGAGTTCACAAAATGAGCAATATATCATATATTGAAATTCAAGAGATCTATAATCAAGAACTCCCTGGCCTTGAGGTGCATAAAAGGGAAATCTAGATTGGTATGTGTTAGTTCTTGAAACTAAGAGCTCGAAGACCATATTGGAGATCATCATAGAAAGTTGTCATATATAAACTAAGACAAAGATGGGATTGTTTAAAAGTATTCCCTTTCAATGGAAAATATAGGTTTTTATATTTATAGCACACGAGATTTCATTGGAAAATATTAGTTTTTGTATTTAGAGTACACATGATTTCTACAGATCCATTGCATAATTATCTTCATAGATAAAAGTTATTAGTACATTTAATACTAAACATATGAAACCCAAATCTATTCTAAGCCAAATGTAGAACAAAAAAAAAAAAAAACCCCAAATTTTCAGAGCTAAAAAAGTGTGATAATAATAGAAACCAATATGAAACCCAAATACATTCTAAGCCAGATGCAAAAAAAAAAACCCAAATTTTCAGTGCGAAAAATGTGAGATAACAATAAAAGTCCACATACCAAACTATAGCATAATTTTGAAAAGATGACAAACATTGAGAGCCATGGAAGAGGAAAACTCTCAGTTATCCCATTCTAGTTGTACTGCTATGCCCACATTCACTGTGTTGGGAATACCTCTAGTTTTTTCCATTCACTACGTTGGTAATGCCCCTAGTTTTTTCCATTCTGTTGTTTTTCTTAACACTGATGCTAGAGATAGCCCCTCACCAATGTTGTTGCTGGAAATTGGGGGCGATTGAGAGAAATCCCACCTATAGACATATTTGAAAGGTGAATCCAGAGCTTGAAATGAAGTTTGGTAATGCCCCTAGTATGTTATGTGTGGAGCATGATTGTTCAGAGGTCTTTGTTTCAGCCAGATGTATACCCCAAGAAGTTTTGTACACCCCTCCACGCGGGGGGGTGCGGGGGGACTTGTCCCCCCCGTAAGGGTCCAGGGGGGCTGATCCCCCCCGGCTGGGGGGTCCAGGGGCCAGTGGTCCCCCGGCGGGGGCTCAGGGGCAGCGTCCCCGAAGCTAAAAATAGATGTAAATTTGCCTTGTAAAAGTATAGTAATTTCTAGTCAATCTGGGCCGTTCATTAGGCGGATGATCTGACGATAGAAATTATGTTTAGTTTAGGGTTTTTTTCCCTAGAAGGCAACCACTCTCTTTGTACGAGGGCATTGTATTTGAGGCTGTGAGATAGATGTGTATTCGTTTGTGAGTGAGAAACAGAGAGGTAAGACTGTGAGAGAAAACAAAGGATATTACAGCGGATTTTTTGTAGGTTGTGTCTCTTCATTTTGCTGGATAATAGAAAGGAAGGATTGGCTGTTCGAGGTGGACGTAGCCCAAACTGGGTGAACCACGTATATCTGTGTCTCTCTTGTTTTTGTGCATTTTCTGTGTTTATATTTCTGCAATATTTTATGTGTTCCATTGCTCCGTAATATTTAATTTTCTAACAACCGGTATCAGAGCCGAAGTTCTATTTGGTTCATAAAATCGTAAGAAAGAAGGGTTCCTTGTTCGAGTGGGAGCAATGGCAGAATATGGTAAGTTTAGGGTTGAGAAATTTAACGGCCAAAATTTCTCGTTGTGGAAGATGCAGATGGAAGATTATCTGTATCAGAAATATCTATACCTACCATTGGGCGGAAAAGAAAAGATGTCGACGGGTATGAAAGATGAAGAATGGAACCTTCTTGATAGAAAGGCACTCGGAACAATACGGCTGTGCCTTGCAGCGTTGGTCGCCTTCAACATTTCGAAGGAAACAATGACAGAGGGTTTGATTAAGGCGTTGGAGAAACTATATGAAAAACCCTCGGCCTCAAACAAGGTATTTATTATGAAAAGGTTATTTAATATGAAGATGTCGGAAGGTGGATCTGTTGCAGATCATTTAAATGATTTTAATACTGTTACAAGTCAGTTATGTTCTATAGGGGTAAACTTTGATGATGAAGTTAGAGCTCTGTTATTCTCGTTCTCATTACCAGAAAGTTGGAATGGTTTGGTAATGGCCATTAGTAACTCTGTTTCTGGATCTAGTACTTTAAAGTTTGATGATGTTGTGACTGCTATCCTTAGCGAGGAAATGTGACGAAAAAGCTCCGCTGAGACATCGAGAAATGCTTTAAGTGCAGAGTCTAGAGGAAGAAAATGGAAAGAGGAAAGAGCTCAAGATATCGCAGTAAATCAAGGAAAGGTAGATCCAAGTCCAGATCGGGGATAGTGTGCTTGAAATGCAGAAAGAAAGGACACCTAAAGAAAGACTGTAGATCTCGGAAGGGAAAAGAAGGAGATTCACAGCAAGAAAACAATCATGAAGCAAATGTGACAGGTGAGGCGTTACAAGATGCTTTGATTCTTTCTTTCGAAAATATTACTGATTCCTGGGTGGTAGATTCAGGGGCCTCATTCCATGCCACACCTGATAAGAAATACTTTCATGACTATGTTCAAGGAGATTTTGGACAAGTTCGTTTGGGTGATGATAAACCCTGTAAAATTGTTGGAATGGGTAAGGTTCTTGTAAAACAGCAGAATGGAAACCAATGGCTACTAAAGGAGGTAAGGCATGTTCCAGATCTAAAGAAAAATCTGATTTCAACAGGGCAGTTAGGCGGTGAAGGTTGTGTGACAACTTTCACAGATAAAGCTTGGAAGGTCACCAAAGGAGCCCTGGTAATAGCAAAAGGCGAAAAGGTTGGTACATTGTATTTATGCAATGGTATTTCTAACTCTATTAATGCTTTAACTTCCAAAGGAGCAGATGCAGCATTATGGCATCATATGCTTGGACACATCAGTGAAAAATGAATGAAGATTCTTCACTCAAGGAATTTGTTTCCGGGTTTGAAGAATGTTGATTTGGACTTTTGTGAGAATTGCATTTATGGAAAACAAAAGAGAGTCAGATTTCTTAGAGTTGGGAAAGAAAAGAAGAATGAAAAATTAGAGCTTGTGCATACAGATATATGGGGACCTGCTCAGGTATCATCTCTCCGTGGCTCTCGTTATTATGTTACTTTTATTAATGATGCAACTAGAAAACTTGGATTTATTGTATTAAGAATAAATCTGATGTATTTGATACGTTTAAGAAATGGAAAGCTTTGGTTGAGATTGAGACAGGAAAGAAATTGAAGTGTCTTAGATCCGACAATGGAGATGAATATTGCAGCAGAGAGTTTGATAGGTACTGTTCAGAGCATGGAATTCGCAGAGAAAGGACAGTTCCAAGAACACCACAAGAAAATGGTGTGTCAGAAAGGATGAACAGGACAATCATGGAGCGTGCAAGGTGCATGAGATTGCATGCAGGATTGCCTTTACAGTTTTGGGCAGATGCTGTAGATACTGCTGTTTATCTAATAAACAGAGGGCCTTCAAGTTCCTTGGATGGTGGTGTTCCAGAGGAAGCATGGACAGGTAAAAAGGTAAACTACTCTTTTTTAAAGCCTTTTGGTTGTGAGGCCTTTGTCCATATTGATAAAGAAAATAGAACAAAGCTTGAGGCAAAGTCAAAGAAATGTACCTTTATTGGATATGGTGTTAATGATTTTGGTTATCGCTTATATGATTATGAAAATCACAAAATCATTAGGAGCAGAGATGTAATATTCAATGAAAAGGTCTTGTATAAGAATCAGTTGCAGGAAAAGAAACAGGAAAAAGAAAACAAGGAATACGTAGTTCTTGATAAGATCACTGAAAAAGTAAAGGTGCCTAAAAATAATAATAATCAACAACCACAACAACAGCAACCACCACAACAGCAACAGGCACCCAAAACACCTGAAAGTGGTGTTAGGAGATCTACCAGGATAAGTATACCTCCTGAACGATACTCTCCTTCATTATATTATTTATTGTTGATTGATTCTGGTGAACCCGAATGTTATGATGAAACAATGCAGGTTGAAAGTAGGAAGAAGTGGGAGTTAGCCATGGAAGAGGAGATGGACTCCTTAATGCATAACTAGACTTAAGACTTAGTCAGGTTGCCTGTAGGTAAAACTACACTGCAGAATAAATGGGTTTACAGACTGAAGGAAGAAGATGGAGGAAAATAAAGGATATTACAGTGGATCTACTGTAGGTTGTGTCTCTTCATTTTGCTGGATAATAGAAAGGAAGGACTGGCTGTTCAGGGTGGATGTAGCCCAAATTGGGTGAACCACATATATCTGTGTCTCTCTGGTTTTATGCATTTTCTGTGTTTATATTTCTGCAATATTCTATGTGTTCCATTGCTCTATAATATATAATTTTCTAACATGAAAGAGGCTGAACTGCCTCAAAAATTTTCCAGATAGCCTCAACGAGTAACTATGACCCAAGAATTAATTAAATAAGCCCAATCTAACATCAACCTTTCACCTCTTCTTAGGATTCGGCATGATTTCACCAGGTCAAAAATCTTAGAGAATGATGACAGATTTATTGATGGCATTTGAGGAGAATTCAAGTTGTATTTATAGGCTAAAAGGAGGGATTTTAATGGAGCCAACTTGTGCAAAATTAAAGGGAGTTGACTTTAGATTTGAAATTTAAATTTCAAATTATTTGGAGCCAAAACCCCACAACCATTTTAATCCAATTTTTTTAATATTTTGTCCTTGACGAAATTGAATTTTGGGGTTTCTTGATAAAAATGGAGCTTCAGCACTTTGAAAATCCATATCTCCTCAACCGAGAGGGCCTATGTGACATGCCACCTACCGTTGGAATCAACATGATGAGGAGAATAAAATGACGATGGTTATCAGAGAAAATTCACTAATCCACGTGCAAACTCTTCAACAAGTGTCGGACATTTGGGGCTTCCCATCCTCTCTTCTAGGTCCTCTTGTCATTTGGATATTTCAATCAGTGCAAACTAGATGAATATTAAGAGAATTTAAGGAATGGCATTAGCATCAAGGACAAGCATATTTGATTTGATAAGAAAAAAGAAAAAAACATAATTTATTACACTCCCTTTTACTGTAGGAGATATTATAGTAAGAAATTATTCCTTTTTACAAAATGTAATGAATTATTAAAATCTTTTGATTTAATTGAAGATGAATATGTCCAAGGATTCAACCCAAAGGCGCCTTTTCTAGTCAGTTAGAATCCATAATAAATGCGAATTTATTCACAAGGATTTCAAATTAAAGTGGGAAGAATCAAGTTGGAACTTCTAAAACACCTTCCCTGAACTACAATGTTGCAACATAATCAAGTACCAATATCGAAGGAAAAACGACTAAAAGAGGGAAAATTCCCTCAAGCTCTCATCCCACTTAGGCACCATATATTAGTTGAAGTTCCTCTTCTACAAAAAAGAAAAGAGAAATAATTGCTATGAGAGGAGAAAACAACAACCAACACTTTGGTGATGGTGATGGAGAAGAGATACCCCCTCATTCTTCTCTTGAAAATGTAGAAGGACCCATGGACGTCGAAGTAGATAGTATTGCAGTTCTAGAATGGGTAATGACATAAATGTTTAAAGCCTAGAAACTTATTGAAAAACAAGTTATTGAAGAGTCTATCTCATTTGAAGATCAATGTTTAAACATACGGGATAGTCGCTATGATAAGTCTACAAAAAAGTTGTATTTCGAAAAGGTACAAATGAAAAAGAAGAAGGTAGTGAGTCAAATGAAGAGAAAAATAGATGTTTTAAGAGTTGGACCTTCCGGACTCCTAAAACTACATCAAACTACAGGGAACACTCTTACTCATTCAATAACAGAGCAAGATGTTGAAATTTTAAGATTGCAGAAAAGGATACATGAGCTTGAAGAAGCTCTTAGTCCAAGACCCTTGTTCATGAATTCATTGTCTATTCAAGAAACTGAAGTAGCAATAACACCTGGTGCACCCTAGAAGATCAAAAAGGCAGCACAACTATTAACAAGTACCAAAACATATGTTGCTCTAAATATTAACAAGCGACTTGAAATTATAGAAGAAGCGTGGAAAATTTCTCGACACCTAAGAAATTTATCTCACATAATTAAATCATTTTCTGAATATTTACGAAGGGACCTTGAGAATGATTAGAAATTTTTTGAAAATGATTTGAATACATTTTTAAATAAAATCAATTATGTTAATGAAATCGAAAGACAACAGCAAGGCTCCCCTACTCCAAAGAGAATTAGCAAATCAAAGCAGTTTGGTTTACTAGAATTAAGAGGCCCAAGGATTCCCTTTCTAAATGTTAAGGCATCAATGACTACAAAAGTAATAATTTCTTTAAAAATATTAATATTATTAATGATCTTAGAGGCCCTTGAATGATTAAGGACTCCATGATCATCCCTAAATATGTTTTAAAATAATAATTGGATTCTATCAAAGTATCATTAGGGGTTGAATTCAACAATTTGTCCAAGTTTCCAAAGGCCCAAATTGAGAAATAGTTGGTCACATTCATTAATGAAAAATTAGCTAATATTATGCAACTATGATCAGATGCTAAAGAAATGGAATATGAGATATTTACTCTGAGAGTGAAGCAAGACATAACCATATTACCCATGAAGGACTACATTGAAGAATGGATGAAGAAGTTCTTGAATAAATCCATTAACTCGCAATAATTGTCGGAGCAGTTGTTGTGTGTTAGCGAACAATCGACGAGCCAATTCTATATGAATTTCTTCTATAACAATTGTGCTAAGAAGAGAGATAATTCATTCCACTCATGATCCTTTTGCAATTTTGTGAGTGTTATCTTTCTTTAAATCAATTCACTATTCTCTTCTCATTCTTCAATGATATGGCCTTATTGAATTGTTGTATGTTCTCTAAATTCAATCCTTGACTGCATTTTCTTTCTTTCTTCCAGGTAACTTTATCGTTATTATTTGGTCTGTTGGAGTCCAATCATTTCCCCTTAGGGATGAATTCATTTTATTTTACATGTAAGTAATGGAACTTTGTGACTATGTTTTAAGCACTTGACTTTATTTTGAAACTTTAAGTCTATAAATTATTCTTTTGACTCTCACAAAGATCTTGTTTTGGGAAGGCATGCCATGTGTTATTCTGAAACTTTAATTTTAAAATAATAAGTAAGAGTCTCATGAATGTTTTCATGTATTCTTATGATTTTAAATGTGTGAAATCATTTTATAGTTATCTGAGTTTTGGGACCAATGCTTCTTATTTTCATCGATCTAAATTTGCTTTGAATATGTTCCGTCATGTATGTTTATGGGTGACAATTTGGAATGGATTTGTGAGTACATAATTCATTTTATATCATTTCATTTTTACTTTGAAAGAACACCTGGTCCACTCATAGGTGCATGTGTTCAATGTTTAATTTTTTATATTCAAGTTATGTGCATACCAGAGTGTGATCGATAAAGGAGTGCCACCTCTATAAAATCATAGAGGGAACTTGGAAGTAGGCCGAGAAGGTTGTTTTTTCCATGTCAAGCAAAGATAATAACATCTTCCTAGTCATTTTTCTTCATTGCTTGCATGAGTGGCTATCATGTATTCAACTTATGTAGTTGAGAGTGCCACTACATACTGTCTTTTTCTAATCTAATTGATTGCTTCTCTAAATAGGTTAAACACATACCCACATGTAGATATTTTGTGATATGTATCTACATCCCAGTCTGCATAAAAAAAAACCATCTATGTCCAATATTATATATAATAATTATCTTCATTGCTAGTACAATCCATAGCCAATGGTACCATACCTAAAAACCCTCTTTATTGTTGTCCAATGCTCCTTCCCTAGTTTTGAGATATACATGTTCAACACTCCCACTACATGTGCAATGTTTGTTCTCGTACAAAGCATTACATACATCAAGCTTCCAACCACAGTAGAACATGGAACACAAAACATGCCCTCTTCCTCTTCCTGTGTCTTGAGACATTGATCTGCAAATAAATTTACACCTACAAGAATAGGTACCTTTATGAGTTTGCATTATTACATATTAAAATTTTGCAATATTGTCTTAATATACTTCCTCTGACTTAACCAAAGTTTCTTATTTTCTCTATCTATTTTAATTTTTGTGCTCAAGATAAAATTTGCAACACCAAGCTCCTTCATGTCAAATTTAGAGGGAAACTAAGTTTTCACTTCTTGGATGATTTCTCTATCATTTACTCATCAACATATCATCCACATACAAGACCAAAGAAATGACACAATCACTGGCTAATTTGAAATACAAACAATGATCCGATTTTCTCCTCATGAAGCCAACTCCTAGTATATAAATATCAAATATTCGATACCACATCCTTGGTGATTTCTTTAAATCATATAGGGAATATTTCAACCAACATACAAGTTCTTATTGAATGGTGTTTTCATTGATGCCAACATTGATCTTGAATACTCTTAATACATGTCATTGAGTAGATAAATTGGAAACTCCAATAGACAATAAGCCATGGAAGGAAGGAAGGAAACCCTAGAATCCTCGTACGTGTTGAAGTTTTTAAAGATGAAGATTAGTGAATTTTCTCTAGAGACCTTCATTAATTCATGATCGACATCACGTTTATTCTAACAGTATGTGGCATGCCATGAGGCTCCTCTCAATTAGAGAGATATACTCAATCAAAGATTGAAGCCCTCTTCTAGTGTTCAAAATCCCCATAATGAGATGATGTGGCAACTCTTCATTTGTTATCAATTTGCTTAAATAATGAGGTCAAGAATAACTTTAATTGAAGGATTTAATTTAATATTTTGAGGTCAAAATAAAAACTTATTAAGGGTAAAAGTATTCAAAATAAATTAAAATGGGTCAAAAAATAGTTTAGGGTTTTTTGCTCCAATGTTAAATTTTAAAATTTGAATTTCTCCCTCCAAAATTAAAGTTGGCTTGCTCCTCTTGAGAGCACCTCAGCCTCTGTAAACTTGAGACATTGTACTTCTACAAAAACATATCTCATGCACTGAACTAATACATCTTTTGTTGAATTTAGACTTTTTTGATCCATATCAAGTATTATGAGGCAATTATTTTGGCGTAAATCACATGATAGAGCATTTGTCAACGTGTTTCGAACCAACCAATGTGGTTCATCGTCAACTTGTCCTGACGATGAACCACACTGGTTGGTTCGAAACGCATCGACAAATGCTCTATCATGTGATTTACGCCGAAATACTTGTCTCATGATACTTAATACATCTTTTGTAAATTAATTTCAGAGAATTTTTAGCCCTATGGAGCAAAGAAACATACTTAGGGTGGCCCTAAATTATTGTTTGTGTCAATGCCTTCTCTTTGGTTTTTGTCAAGGATATTCCCTAAAATCACAAGTTCATCTGAGGTTGTCTTCTGAGGCATGTTTCATATCAAAGTGTAGGACTGTGGGTTTGTCTTGAATAATCTTTTCGGGTTAAGGGCTTCTTTGGTCTCTAAGATCATTCAGCCTCCATTTCAAAGATACATTAACATTATCTGAAGCAATCTTCGTGGCCCTAATATGACGTTTCTGTGAAAAAAAATTGACACTTTGTCGAAAGGCTATTGCAAACCATGCATACCTTTGAAGGATGAGGACCGAACTCTCTTCATTGGCACAAAACATCACTCAATCCTCTTCCTAAATCTATTTCAGGCATGGTCTTCTTCTGAGAAGGATTTGGCCCTCTTAGGGCATGAATTTATTGTATATTTTCGCACAAGAGAAGAACACCTTTGAGTTACTTCTTCAAGCCTGTGATAGAGTTTTATTGCAGCCTATTGGAAGGATTTGTTTTTTAATCTAAGACATGATTTATAAAAGTCTATTTGGCTCCTTTTGAGGTTGTTTGGATGTATGTCTTCAAGCCTTAATCAGTGAATCTATGCACTAATCCAAGAACATTTATAGTGTATCCATGGTGGAGGATCGATCTATTCACTGACGTAACTCTTCATCTTGATAAGCACTAATTAGACCTATTCTATAGCAAAGGGGTGACTGAGGTAAGGCATAATGAACCTATTCCTTTTTTCTTAGCTGGTCTGTGACAATTTGAGGATTTTAGGGCATTCGATTCAGATATTTTTCAAATCTCTATGGGAAGTTCTGGAGTACATCTTGAAATTCGTTCTGAATTGTATTTTGTGACATTATTTCAAGCCTAACTTGTCGGCACATTAGCGTTTGATTGAATCATTCTTATTTTCTATTCAGTTGATGATTTTTGCCCTAAATAAGACGTAGCTTGAAAATATTTAAGGCACTTTCAGAACTTGTGACTGTTCCGAGTTTAATTCTAAAGTAGCATCTGTGTACCACAATTTTGAGACTTAATTGCAAGACAAATTCAAGTTGTAGTGTGTTCTTGTTTACATAAAAATTTGTCCATCTCGTGCAACATTGTTCAACTATGTCTGGAATGTTAATTCAGTATTATTTAGCCTCTCAATATTTGATATTTGATTCTTGATCATGCTCAAACCTCTGGAGAATAGGTTTCATCTACAACAAGGGTGGGCATCTATACATAAGAGCAGAACAGTAGTTGAGATAGGTCCAAGCATGATCTTAACAATCAATGACTTGTTGTGACACACTTTGTATTTGTAAGTCTTGAAGGCATCATTACATCCATGAGTTGAGGTACCTTAATTTATAGTCAAATTCATTATTATAGTGTTACATCTATTTTGCAACAATTTTGAAGAAGTGTGGCATAAGTGAACATTATTATTCTAGGCAGTTTTGCAGATACATCAGCGTAATACATCAACAATTGAGCTTAGTTTATTGTGGCTAAGTTTTGAAGTTAGACATCAATGTACGCTTGAAGTATGCATGCAACAGCGTGAGGATTGAACCTTGAGTGTGCATATTATAAGAAGTATATGCTTGTGAAACTCTATTAGGGTTTGATAGTGGCATTGTTATGCAACAATTTGGAGAGAAGAGATTGTATCATCCAATGTTAGTAATTGTATGATTGTTTATGATCCTAAACTGGACATCTAGATGGAGTTTGAACATAGCTGATTTGATTCATGAGCATAAATAACATTGAAAATTGACAAATTCAACACATTGTTTTTTATATTATTTATTTTGATTTGAGCACAAATGGATCCAATCTGAAAATTTTGAAACGCGGTCTACTTGTTGAATAGGGTGGTAGGGTAGTGCAAGGTAGGAGAGTGGAGTCTCCTTTAGGTTGGAGCCTAAGAACACTTCAATGTGGTAGGGTGGTGCTAGGGTATGGTGGAGCCTACATAGGGCATTAGAGCATCCTTCCAGTTGAAGATGGTAAATCAGGGCATTGGAGTTTCCTTCAAGTAGGAGCTTGTAAACCAGGGCGTTGGAGCATCCTTCCATTTGAAGCTGGTAAATCAAGATGTCAGAGCGTCTTTTAGGTTGGAGCCTGTAAACCGAAGGGTTGGAGCCTCCTTCAGTTGGAGGTGATAAATATTGAAACTTGGAGCTTCCTAAATTATGTAAATTTTGAAGACCTATATTATGAAGCATTCAATGGTTTTTCTCCTGGAAGGGTTTCCACCTAAAAATATTGTGTTTACTATATCTTATATTGTGCATTATTGAACGGTGTTGTTGATTTATGTTTTTTATTTGACGCTAACATTAATTAATGCTCTCTGAAGTTGAAAATAACTAATTAAAAGGAAATACTAATTCACCCGCTCTATGTATTTCCAACAATTGGTATCAAAGAAAGTTCCTTCACAAACAGTTTTGTTGAAAATGTAACTAGGTTTGGTATTCATAATCGTTATTGTACTTGTATCAAAATGTATATTGTAAAAGAAAAAAGAAGAAAAATATTTTTTATTATTGTTCTAGTCAAAGCATGTTCTTCATGCTTCTAGGGTTTATTGAGTCAAAACAAAATGTATTTGAGTCAAAATCCAATTTGGACTTCTTATAAGAAAACAAAGAAAATTTTGTATTAAGTCAAAAAGAGTATAAAAAAGTCAATTTTGTCCTCCACAAGACGAAGTCAGCCCAAAAGAGGTACATATTTGACCTCTTAGGAAGTGTATAAATACAACAGAAGTTCAACCTCATTTGGCATCCATCCATCCATTGGATTTCTATGCAAGAGAAAGATGAATTTCAGTTAAAATTCAAAGGGGAGAGAGAGAGAGAGAAGTCAAGGGAAGGATCATTTTTTTCCCTAATATGTTCACACATGTGAGTTTCTTTGTAGCTGCTACAAGGTCAAGATTTCAGGGAGGCTGAAATTTAAAGGATTAACCTGAATTCAAGTATTTGATTAGCATTTACTTTGTTGACTTTGACCAGCAATAAGAAGGATAGAAGGAGGGATTACTTGGTTCATTTATGGAGGTTTTGGTCTTGGTCTTGGGTCGTGGATATCTCACTTTGATCTAATTCTATAAGGAGAGGATTTTTTCTAGGTTTTCCCCCTTTTTGGGTTTTGGCCCTGGCTTGGAGAGCCGACATCTTGTGTTCTTTTGTTTCTTTGTGATCTTCGTGTACATTTTTGGTAATTTCTTAATGCATAAGAACATAACATAAAAATAATAAGCCAACAAACACTCACACTTAATTATCATGTCAGAGAAATCAACCCTAATCTACAACACATTGATTTCTCAACGTCGTATCAGAGTTAAGATTGAAGAAAAGATAGTTTGAAGATCACTTCCAGTTAGGAATAAAATTTCTCTCTCTCTCTTAAAGACATCATTGAAGGCTCTTGTTCTCATTCATCATGATCATCAAGTTCTCTCTCATTCACCCAACAATCTTGCTCATCTACATCGAAACTCTTAAGGACATCTCTATAACAGGGATCAAAGCTTATCATCACTTTGGAGTTCAAGCTCAAGGATCTTAATTTATAGCTACCATTTATATTTTATATATATTTCACAATTTATATTTTAAAATATTTTTATTTTTAATTAAACATTTTTTAATCAAACTTATTAAATTTTTATATGTTTATTAATTATACGTTATAAAATGTTATGGTTATGAATATGAATCATTGTTATTAAATTTATTTAAATGTGATATGCATATTATGATTTTTTCCTCAGAAAAATGGTTAGTAATTCTATTCATAAAAACAATTTTACAATATAGCAAATTGAATTGAATGGATTTATTATTTTTATTATTTTTTAATTGATTTGGTTGTTATTATTTGTTAATCTAATGTGTCATTTTATGGACATTACATCTTTCCTATATTGAGCCAACATTTAAATGTTTACACGCATTGCATCGAGAGATGCTCTCTAGCCCAATATGAAAGAGATGTTGCAAGGTCCTATCCTATCTTGTTATGTAAACATTTTGACTCAG
The DNA here is from genome assembly GCA_000404065.3 of Pinus taeda. Taxonomy (NCBI): domain Eukaryota; kingdom Viridiplantae; phylum Streptophyta; class Pinopsida; order Pinales; family Pinaceae; genus Pinus; species Pinus taeda. The sequence continues at coordinate 213,793 of APFE030952756.1, read as the reverse complement.
TCAAATTAAATAAAAATAAAAATTAAATTAAATTAATAATAATAGTGAATCTAATTATTTATGATAGTTTACGATATGTGAATTACCCTTAAATCAAGGTTTCAACAACCATGTTTGTTTCTCAAAAGTTTGTATCTCCGTCTCTATCTAGCATTGTTGGAAGGCTTGGCTACGCGTTGTAGAACATTGGAACCGGGAAGGATAGTAATGTTAAGGGAGGTGAAGTCCTACGAGAAAATTTTCCTAACCCCATCTTGTTTGTACAAGGAGCGATGATCTGGATGTTGTGCCTAAAATTACGCCTTAGCCTTGTTTCCCCTCATCTATAACAAGTTTGTCAATGAGGCTTACTCATGAATTTGATTTTGTGTTTGGTTCCCTACTACATTCTATCGCAATGAATGGCATTGTGGCCATACAACCTTATTTCTATGGTTTTCACAACAAACCCTCAAATCAGGCAGATCAGGTTGAGGGGAAATTCAATTTGAAACCCTTGTCTTAGATTGTGATCATTTTGGCTTCTGATCTAGAAAATAAAGGGAAATATTCTTTATGGTAAGTTCTCCTTGCATCCAAGATGAGGTCATTACCCCAAATCTAGGGATTTTTACAGTTTTTGTGAGACCGTTCTCATGGGATTGTTTTTTATTGTAGGTCAAAGCCACAGATATTGTCTCTTTAATTGCAGCCAAAACTCAATATTAGATAGGAACCCCCACTGGTTATTTTTGGCTCCTACATGGAGGTATATAGCTTTAAGATTGGAAATCACTCAATTATTATGGAATTTCCAAAGATGCCTCAATTTATCTAGCCTTTGGATTATTTGGGGAAGCGAAAGGCAAGGGTGTGTCCTCCTCTTCCTAGCTCAAATCCTTTAAGGATTCCCTTATGCCAAGTATTTCACCTTAGAACCCCAAATATCTCTCAAGGTCGACATTTATTGTCAATCAGGTGGTAGACACTCGATCTCTTAAAGTGGATCTTGTAGCCACCTTGGATTCTACAAATTATGCACAGTATGCACTTATTTTTTATTTAATGGATTTTGGCCTTTGGCATCAATGATTCGAGAATGGTTGAATCAAAAATTCTCCTCGCATACAAAATCGTAATTTTATTTGAAAGGATTTTTTGTGGTATTTTCACAAGTGTTATGGATCATTAGAAGGTGCTTGATTATGGACCGTGGTTTTGGGGACAGTCTGGGCTTTCATTTCAACCATGTTTTCTTGATTTTAATCCTATCTCTATGACAACTATGGCCACTTGATCTGTTATGCAAACTTGAAGGTGATGGAAAAATTGCAAGTAAAATTTTATGTATTTTGGGTAATGGATCACTTTACAAAACACATAAAATAATGCTTTTTGAACTTAGTTAATGACATAAAATAGATACAAATACCATATCAAAAACATATGACAGCAAAAATGATAAAGTATTTCACCCTTTTCCAAGGCTACATCTCCTGTCCAGCTTCTAATGTTGGGCCTCTTGCATTAAGTACTCAAATTTATGTTTACATGGATTTATAGTGCTCAAAATGTAAATATTATGTCTCTAATGGCTTCATAGCAGTCAAAAACCCCCAGTTAGGCTCTTGTTGGGCTCAATTTGGCCAAAAACTGAAGAATTTATGTTATCTCCAAGTTTTCCCCTTTAATTGATCTACAAATTGCATTGGATTGCTAACCATCCTACAAATTTCGTCTTTCTAGGGTGCATTGAGTGACAATTTCGCTTAGAGCCACCGAGATTTGTGTCGAATTAGGTGCATCTTGTCGCTCAGTTTAATTGCCCAATAAGGCATATAGTGGAAAATTATGGCCACATGGGGCCATGCGCCTGGGGGTTGGGGTTAACCCTCCTGCCTGTCAGCATAGCCCCCAGGCTTGTTGTATAGATTTTGTGCATCCCATGAAACTGGGGCTGTTCTAAAGTTTTCATGCCCAAACTCCAAAATTTGCGTCGATCCCTCCGTTGTGATGGCGTGTGGTTCTATGCGTTGTGGTGATAGTGGGCTAGTCCCATTCCTCCACCCCCAACTCTTAACACTCTGTGCATTTGGTATATGGTATGGTAGCTGGTAACTATGGGTGCCCGAACTGTGGTTCGGGGCTAAGCCCAAGCCCTCAACTCCCCTGCCTGTGGTCTCTTGGGCGTGGGGTGACCAGGGGTCGAGTCTTCTCCCTGACCCTGTCCCAAAAACGTTAACTGCATATAATTTAAATAAAACTCTGCCACCATATATGTTAAGATTCACTTGACAACGGAGCATTAAGGCTCTATGCTGCCAGTCCATAGATCTCGTGTTCAAACCCGGTCGGTGGCAATTTGGCCTTTAACGAAAAACAATTAACCCTAGGATGCCATATGGCAACCCATGATTGGGCCCAAATAAAAAATCAACCACCAATCTAATTCACCCAAATTCAAACCAATTACAATAGGACACTTGTCAACCTACCACTGGCCCAAATTGTACAATGATCCTGGCCAACCATCTTGCCCAGTCAGCAGTCCTGCAACCAACCTACAATTTTTTTTACCTATTTGGGAAAACGATTAGAACGTGATATCAAGAGCATATGATATCGGTTTTAAGTGATTCAAGTTGTGTTGGATTCAGGTAGTCGAGATCTATGCTATGGTACCGGTTTCGAGCACTTTTGAACACTATGAACTTTGAGCACTTTATTGATCCCTTGGATCACTCCTCCCCACTAGAAGCTTTTGGACCTCCAAAAGACTAATTTCAGTCAACAAATAGATGAGGGTATAGTTCCCTCACCCTTCCAATATCAATCCATTTGTATTTGCTTGGATTTGTGCCTTTGAGTCCCACACGAAGGTACTCCACATTCCCTCGTTTTGAAGTTCTTGTTTTTCTGTCAAGGATAGTTTCTTACTGTAATTCTTCGAGAAATTCAGGAGATTAATATTCTATTGAAGGAATTTGAACATGATCTCCTTGATCATCAATCAAAGGAGGCTAATATCATCTCAAAATCTCAATATTAACAACTGCATACATTTGCATATATGGAGGCAAATCCAACTAGAAGGCATTATTACCAACCAATATTTTCTAGAATCTTAAAAGGTGCATACCTTATTGGTTTCAATTTTTTATCTTCTCCTTTAAGCCTCTCCTTGCTAATGTAAATCCAAACATCATCTCCAACCTGAAAATTGTGATTAACACAATGCTTATCATGCCTTGTCTTGTACTTGACTTGGCTCTTTTACAACTGTTCTTGAACCATCTAATGCATCAATTGAACTTGTTCAATGAATCGCTTGGCCTTATCAATGTCACTATGACCATCAATAGCAACATTTTTCCCAAAGATAAAATCTAAAGGTGATTTTGGCAAGTATCCAAAGCATGACTCAAATGGAGATGTTTGAGTCAACGAATGCTTTGCATGTTTATAAGCATGTTGAATGTATTGTAATTGTTCATCCCAAAGCTTAGGATGTTTGTTGCAATAACCACGAAGAATATGTACTACCGTTCTATTCACCACTTTTGTCTGGCCATCAGTTTTTGGATGGAATGTTGTGCTCTTTTTCAACTTGGTGTCTATGAGTCCCCATAAGCTTGACCAAAATTTTCACAAAAACCAAGAATCTCGATTAGAAATACTGGATTTGGGCAACCCAAAATGTACCCATACATTTTGAAACAACATTTGTGTAGTATGTTCAGTCATAACCTTCTTCTTACGAGGCATCAAAATACACATCTTGATGAAACGATCCACCACAACATAAAGATAATCATGATTTTTCTTAGGCATAGGTAGCCCTCCTACAAATTCCATAGAAACACTTTCCCAAGGACAAGAAGGAACTGGAAGTGGAGTATACAATCCTAAATTTCTATTGCTAGGCTTACTTGTAGCACATAAAGAACATCCTCTTACATACCGTGACATACTTTCATTCATACAAGGCCAATAACAATACCTTTGTAATTGTGCCATAGTCTTGCCTACACCAAAATGACCAGCAATAAGAGAAGTATGTGCTTCCCTTATGATGTCAACTCTTTCACCCTATGGAATGCATAACTTTCCAAGATGATACAAAATTTTATCAAGAACATGGTAAGCTCATTCCTCTACTTGGTTTCCTTGACACAAAGTTGCATATATATCTTTAAAATGGTCATCTAAAGCATATTGTTTAACATAGCTCTCATGCATGATAGAACTATGCTTAAGAATAACTAAAGCACTAACAATTGGTCTAGAAAGCATGTTAGCATCTTTGTTATAGATACCTTTCCTATACCTTATCACCAAGTGGAATTGCTGCAAGAAACCCATCCATCTGAAATGCCTCGCTTGTTGTATCTTGGTTTGTGATTGCGACTATTGCAATGGTTGATGATCAGTGTGAATGATAGTTTCCTTTCCCATCAAATGGTATTTCCATTTTTTCACACTTTGCACCAATGCATGCAATTCCTTGTCATATGTAGGATAGTTAACTACTGCACCAGTAAAATTTTCAAAATGGTAACATATGGGCTTACCACGTTGCATGAAGACCGCTCCCATGGCATACTCACTTGCATCTGTTTGTATCTCAAATGGTTGTCTTAAACTAGGAAGTGCAGGTACTGGAGTTGTATTTATTCTCTCCTTCAATGCATCGAAGGCTTCTACTGCTTGCCTCCCCACTGAAAAATCTGTTTCACACTTGTCAAGGCATGCAATGGAGTTGCAATTGAAGAAAACTTAGAAATAAACTTTCTCCAATATTGGGATGCCCCCAAAAAGCTCCTAACCTCAATTACATTATTTGGCTTAGGCCAATCTACAATGACCTTGACCTTTGAGGGATCTATCTTCAATTCACACCCTCCAACAATATGTCAAAAGACACTAACGAGGTCTTTCCAAATTCACATTTAGACATCTTTAAAAACATTTTTCTTTCTTTAAGACATCTAAGACTTGCATAACATGCTTGATATGTTCTTCATGAGTTTTCCTAAATATCAATATGTCATCTACGTAGAAAATCACAAAGTCATCAAGAAAAGGCCTAAAAACATCATTCATAACTCTCATGAATGTTGTAGGAGCATTACAAAGCCTAAATGGCATAACCAACCATTTAAACAAACCTTGATTTGTTTTGAAAGTTGTCTTCCATATGTCTCCTTCAACAATCCTAATCTGATGATAGCCACTTCTCAAGTCCAACTTAGTGAAATACACATCTTTCAACTGATCAAGTAAATCATCAATTCGAGGAAGAGTGTAACGATTCTTTATCATGATCTTGTACAAGGCTATTAAATCCACACACATGTGCCATGTACCATATTTCTTTGGTACTTAAACAATTGGTGATCCACTTGGCGATGTGCTTGGTCTAATGACCCCTTTATCAAGAAACTCTTGGATTTATCTCTCGATTTCTGCATTCTTCGTGACTGACATCTTGTACATGCCAATGTTTGGAAGAGGAAAATCTTGTTGCAATTGAATCTCATGTTGGATTCCTCTTTTAGGAGGCAATACTTTGGGTTCATGAAACATCTCATCATAGGTGTTAACAAAATTAACTAATCAAATTTTAATCTTGCATCACATCCTTGGAAGGCTTCATTTTCAGCATTCTATTTTTGTTTGATCATCAAGAGTACAAAATTCTTACTAGCATTAACAAGCCTCTTCATTTGTCCAACATTCACAAGTGATAAATTCAACTTCTTGCTATGTGCTCTAATAATGTAGTCAATCCCATCTTTAAACAAGTGATATTTGTTCTCATGGAAATGAAAGATGGCTCTTCTATCATATAGATATGGGCTTCCCAAAAAAATACCACAAATTTCAAGTGGAATAACATCAAGCTATACTTCATCTATAAATTTTGCAGTGATGAAAAATCTTAATTTACATCTTTTTGCCACATGCAATTTTGCATTGTCACATATCCAATCTAAAGGATAAGGTTTAGGATGAGGAGTGGTTTCCAAATTCAATTTCTTAACAATGTCTTCTAAAATAATGTTTGATTATGATCCACTATCAAACAATGTATCTATCTTAGTATGTTTTGAAATGACTCTAATGTGGAAAAACTCTATTCTTTCTTTTTCATGTTGAGATTCATTGAGGCTACTTGAAGAACTAGTACTTGCAATATAGTCCTTTCCTTTAAATCCCATTGTTGTGATATTTGTTTCATCTTTGGAATCAAATCCTAAATCATGTTGTGTAGTTGCAACAGTATTTTGTTTCCCTTTGTTGTTAAAATTTTTGGTTCTCATTTCAAGATGAAGTTTCCAACAGTGGTATTCATCATGGCCTTCTTTAGAACAATGCTTACATGTGATTTTTTCTCCCTCTTTCTTGACTGAAGCATTCTTCTTCCCTTTTCCTTTGAATTTCACCTTTCCTTTGTCTCCACTCTTGAATGGATTTTTGCTACCCTCTTGGGGAACATTCTTCCCTCTTGCTTCTAAATGAGTTTCATGCACACAAACTTCGTCTAGTTTTGTAGGGTGAAACATGAGAATAGTTTGTCTCAAATAACTATGCAATCCTCCAATGTATTTGAGTAGAGTGTCTTGAGAGGATAAATCTATACCCAAAATGAAATCTCTTTTCCAAAATTCTTGAGTATAGCTTTTCACATTTTGACCCTTAGCTTGTCTGAAGTTTTGTCAATCCATTATAGCTTTTTGCATGTATTCTAATGGATAGAATTTCCTTCTTATTGCAACAACAAAATCATTCCAAGAGGATAAAACCTTACCATCTTTCTTCCTTTTCTCTTGAGTTTTGGCCTCCCGCCAAATAAGTGTTTCACTTTCCAACCTAATAGAAGCAAGTTGAATTTTGGTCTCATCATTTTTTATTCTTTTTATCATGCAATACACTTCAATCTCACGAACCCAATTATCTAATTTCCCAACATTTACCTCTCCATTGTACATAGGCAATTCAAACTTTATGTCAAGGTTTAACAAAGGAGTTTTACCATGTCCCTTTGGAGAATTTTGAGGTGTTTGTGAAAGGGTAGAAGAAGTAGAAGAGGATCAGGATGAAGATGATGGAGGTAAAGGTAGTGGCTTGTCACCATTCCCTCCATTCCCTTTTGGAGGTTTTTCTCATTTTCCTTCATCTCCTTTTGGATTTTTTGAGCTCTCTCCTTGCAACCTTGAGTTCCTCTCCTCATAAAGAATTTTTACCATTTCATAAATTTCAAATAAGTATTTTCTGAAAGTTCTTTCATCTTCAGACATCCCTTAAGGATCTTCTACATGTGCCATGACCAGTGAAGTTTGAGGTATATTTGTTCTCCTTGAAACAATGTGAGACCTTGGCTCCAAAATTCTCCTTCTCCCCTTTTAAGTTTCAACCTTGCAAGCACCAAAAAACACTTGCAAACAAAATCAAGCCTTCAAAATAACCTTGAGCTCTCATACTAAACTGATTTGTTATGCAAACTTGAAGGTGATGGAAAAATTGCAAAAAAAATCCTATGTATTTTGGGTAATGGATCACTTTACAAAACACATAAAATAATGGTTTTTAAACTTAGTTAACAACATAAAATGGAGACAAAATACCATATCAGAAACAGATGACAGCAAAAATGATAAAGGAGTTCACCCCTCTCTTGGGCTATATCTCCTGGTTTAGCTTCCAATGTTGGGCCTATTTCATTAAGTGCTCAAATTTATGTTTACATGGATCTAAAGTACTTAGAATGTAAATATTATGCCTCCAATGGCTTCATAATAGTCAAAAACCCCCAAGTATGCTCTTGTTGAGCTCAATTTGGCCAAAAACTGAAGAAGTTATGCTCTCTCCAAGTTTTCCTTCCTAACTTATCTATAAATTGCACTAGACTGCTAACCATCCTACAAATTACACCTTTCTAGGGCGCTTCAAGCAACAACTGCACTTGGCGTTGGCGAGATTTGTGTCGAATTGCGTGCATTTTTTTCGCTTAGTTTAATTGCCCAATAAGGCCTGTAGCAGAAAATTATGGCCACATGGGGCCATGCGCCCAAGGGCTGGGGCTATCCACCCACCCCCATCGACATAGCCCCCAGGCTTGACATATACAGTTTTTTGGAGCCCATGAAACCAGGTCCATTCCCAAAAAATTTCATGCCTGAACTCCAAACTTTGCGTCGATCCCCCCACTATGATGGCATGTGGTTCTATGCGTTGTGGTGACCATGGGCTGGTCCCTTTCCTCCGCCCCCAACTATTAACACTTCGCAGATTTGGTATATGGTCCGATGGCTAGAAACTATGGATGTCGAAACCGTGGGTCGGGGCTAAGCCTAAACCTTCAACTCCCTTGCCTGCGGTCTCGTGGGCATGGGTTGACTGAGGGCCAAGGCTTAGCCCCGGCCCCATCCCAAAAAAGCTAACTGCATACAATTTAAATAAAACTCTGCCATCATATATGTTAAGATTCACCCGAAAATGAAGTGGTAAGGCTCTGTGCTGCCAGTCCATGGATCTTGTGTTTGAAACTAGTCGGTGGTAGTTTGGCCCTTAACCAAATTTATTTTGACCCCAGGGTGCCACATGGCAACCCATGATTGGGCCATGTGGCATCCCACCATTAGCCCAAAGAAAACTCAACCACCAATCAAAATCACCCAAATTCGAACCAATCACAATAGGACACTTGTCAACCTGCCATTAACCCAAATTTTACAGTCATCTTGCTAAGTCATCGTATATACTTCCAAGTCAACAGTCCTATAACGAACCTGCAACTTTTTTTACCTATTTGGGAAAACGATCAAAAAACGCGATATCGAGAGCATACGATATTGGTTTTGAGCGATTCAAGTTGTGTTGGATTCAAGTCATAGAGATCTACACTCTGGTATAGGTTTCAAGCACTTTTGAACACTTTGGATTTTGAACACTTTATCGATCCCTTGGATCACCATTCCAATTTGGGTGAGGCTTTCAAACTTGCCCATTCATTTGCTTCAACTGGACATCTTAGTTGATATAGGATATTTACTAGGTTTCTTCATTAAAACATATAATGAAAGGCTTGAGAAGGGAGTTGTCACATTTGCACACGTATGTCTAAAATTATATCTCAGTAAAGGGTTGTCAGATAAAATCATCCTCACGTGGAGGTATAGAGTTTATTCATAGCTAGCGGACTACGAGAACATTATCTTCTAGTGCAGTAGATGTCAACAGCTTGGTCATCTTCAAAGTGTCTGTCCTTTTCCTCAAGAGCCTTATCCCCACTTTGATCCTAAGAAAAGGAACCATGGTTGGAAAGAACAAAAAGATAAAAAAGGATCAAGGATTATTTGGCTCACAAGCAAGACAACATGAAACATCAAAATACTCTTACCAACTCAACTTACCCACATGTAAAGCTAGCCCATCTCTCAATTGAGGGTGTCTTCACCTCGAATGAAAAAAAAAAAAAAAAACTCATATGTAATGATGCATATGTTGAAGAGTGGGAACAAACGTTCACACAAATCTGAACACTCAGATAATGATAAGGAAATAACAAATATAAAAGAAATGCAATCATTGTGCCCCATTCATTTGTTCTTGTTAACTCCTCAAAATGGATTGATATCCATAAGATAAAAGGCAAAAAGGAAAAACCTATAATAAATCATGGGCTCTTTGACCAAGACTGTAGTAAATTTATTTTCTTGTATTGGGTGATCCGCGAAGGATTTCATGGTGTAATTTGTGAGGTAATACAAATCATTTTACAAATAATAATAATAATAAATTAAGGTAAAATAGACAATTTATGGTTGCCATTTTTTGGGCTTTAGGTTTTGATAACCCATTGTTTTACCCATTATTTTATCAATGATATTCTTGTGTAAGAAGATATATATATATATAGTAGCCTAGATTCATCTTAGCTCTAGATCTACAAAGTGCCGATAAAGGTCAAATATCTTGAGGTGCAAACATCTTTTAGAGTGAAATGAGATTTGATCTCTCTTAGCTTTTGGTAGATCCGGAGTTAAGATGGATCTAGGCTGGTTTACAAATACTACAACATCACCCCCATATTGGGCTATAGAGTGCCTCTCAGCGCAATCAAATTTTTCTACAGAGATAAAGTAATTGAAAGTAAAAAAATTCTAGTTTTAGTACCAAGACATAAATAAAATAATTTATACCAAGACAATATAATTTTATATGGAAAAAATAAATAAATAAATAAATAATTGAAATTAAAAAATTCCTCATATCTTTACTTCCCATTTTACTGAGATGTGTAATCTATTCAATTCTTAATATAAATTTGGTATGTAGCATTTAAAAAATATTAATACCAAAAAAAAATCAAGGTAATCTACGAAGCGTCGAGAGGAATCAAATCTCTCAATATGCAAATCTCTTCTTGAGTGCAAAATTTGAAGGTTTGAAACTCGGTAGATTTGATTCTATTTCACATTTGGTAGGACCAGAGTTAGAATGGATCTATGTTGGGTCTCGATATATTATTTATATTTATATAGAAATATTCTTGGTTTTTATTTTATTAAAACCTTAATAATACACACATAGATACATATATATTTGTGTGTATGTGTTGTTGTACCTGATTCTCGTAAGCAGTCTTTCGCTGAAAAAACTATGCCAGGAAACCAACTCAACCAGCTTTTAGGTTCAAGCTAGCCCTTGAATGAGAGGGGGCTCCCTCAGTTGTTACGAGGCTTTGTTTAACCTTGTTCACTATCACTAAACAACAACCTATGAAGCATAGTGGCCAAATTTATGATTTAGTTTGAGTGGTTGTTGATGATTGCACAATCCCTATTCATGAATAAATACCCCTCTTAAGTCCTTCCTCAAAGTTTCAGCTTCCAGCCTAACAGAATAACATGATTTATAAAGAATTTGACAGAAGAATATAAGGATATTCCTAGTAATTAAGCAGTCAAACTGAATAATTAATCAATTTGGATGCGAGTAGAAAACTTCTACAGCCCAACAAAACACATTGCAGAGGATGACAGAATGCAATAATTAGTAATTATGTAGAGGATTTATCTCAAACAAATAGTCCAATAAGTTGATCTCTTTAAATGATTACAATTTTGCAGGGGCGAGTAGAAAACTTCTACAACCCAACAAAACACATTGCATAGGATGACAGAAGGCAATAATTAGTAATTATGTAGAGGATTTATCTTAGACATGTAGTCCAATAAATTGATCTCTTTAAATGATTATAATTTTGCAAGGGATTTCAGAAAGATTGATACTCAATCCATTCTTACCCAGAATCTTTTATGCAAGCTTGAACATGTGTAGAAAGAGAGTATGAAAGTACTAGAAAAACAACAAGAAACACAAGTTCTACCATAAACTGGAGCCCGAAGGCTTTGATTATGAATTTTGTAATAAAAGTTTTACAAAGTTGATAGGTTCTTGGCCTCAACCCTTGTTTATTACTAATGATGGAATATATAGAATAAAATTCTCCTAAATTGTTACATTATTTATGGAATAATATCTTAAGCAATATACTAAAAATAAAACAATCTCTGGATGCCATAAATTTTGAATTGTTTGAAAGTATGGTGCCTTGATATCTAAAAATTAGTTGAATGACTGCTGAAAATCTAGAAAATGATCTTCAATCTGTTGATCTTCTATTGCTAGGTGTCTTTTGAATGCTAATATCTCCATGCCCTTGAAATCTAGAGCTGTTGATTCTGCCATTTGTCTTTCAATTGATAATTTTGTGCCTTAAAATCTAGGGTTTGTGAAGTTGTCGTTGAAGATCTGCTTGGAATTATTTTGTGTTGACAATCCTTCACCAATGTCATAAAATGATGTTTTCAAATATTTTGGAAATGAATTTTATATTTTTCTATTTTCATGAATTTACTAAATGAAACAGAAAATATATCTTCAAATAATTTTATTAAATAAATTCATCCACTCATTTGAAATTATGTGATGTTTTCCCTTCTCTTATATTTCCAAAACCATGTGTTGTTTTTCCTTCTCTTGTATTCCCAAAACCATGTGTTGTTTTTTCCTTCTCTTGTATTCCTAAAACCATGTGTTGTTTTTCCTTCCCTGTAAAAACTCATTTTCACTTATCTGCCATTTACTTTCATGTGTAAACTCAATTCACCTGCACTAGTAAATTCAAATTCACATGAACCTGTAAAATTTATTTCCTCTAGACCAATAAATTCATTTCACCATGAAGTTGTAAATTTATTTCACCTACACCTCTTTTACCTCAACCTCCCATCGTAAATGTATTTACATGACATTTAATCTCATTTTTGCTCACATGCACATTAGTTGCATAAACATATGATTGCAAAAGTCTCCCTTGATTTTCTCTTTTAAATTCATTTTCTTGCACCCGGGAATTCATTTCACCTGTAACTCTAAATTTCACATGTAAAATATTTTCATAATATATCATCCAATCTTGTGAATAACAAGCTTTGACTCCATAAAAAATTAATTAATCATTTCTATTAATCCAACTGACCATACATATTCATTATAAGATTTAAATTTAATAGGGAAAATGATTTTGTGAGGGGGCGTATGTAATTTATTTTAAGTGCAATTGTAATTGATAAATGAATTTCACTTGTAAAATCTTTTCATAATATATTTTCCAAGATTGTGAAAAATCCAAGCTTTACAAGATTGTGAAAAATCCAAGCTTTAGGAGGAAATGTAATAGGGAAAATGGTTTTCGGAGGAGGCAGGTAGGAAGTAGTTTAGGAAGGGGGCTGCGAAGTGAAAAATGAGAGGACATGTATAAAAAGAAATAAGGTAAAAACATCTTTTTTCAGACCCCTTTTGGTTAAATGTCGAAAGAGTTGTGGGGTCTGGAATATATTGATAACCCTTGGATTTAATGTGCCCATATGAGGCATGGGAAAATAGGCGAGTCTAACTAGTTGGTTAAATGTCGAAAGAGCTGTGGGGTCTGGAATATATTGATAACCTTTGGATTTAATGTGCTCATATGAGGCATGGGAAATCCTTGGATTTAATGTGCCCATATGAGGCATGGGAAAATAGGCGAGTCTAAATAGTTAATTGCAGGGTGGGCCATAGGTTTTGACTTTACATGCTTCTTTGACTTGTATATGACTTATGATAAATAATAAAACTTTAGGCGAGTTTAAATATTTAAGTGCAGGGTGGGCCATAGGCTTTGGCTTTACATTTTATATAAAAATATTCAAATATACTTTTATAAAAATATCATGGTACTTTAAAATTAAAATTTATAAATCATTCAAAAGTATTTAATCGGCATATATCTTAGCATTTGGCCAAGAAAGAAATGGCAATTTCTTGCTGAAAATTTGTAATCTCGAGTGTATCAAAATATGTTACAACATCGGCTCCAATGGGGACTACTTCCCCCTGTGGGATACAGAGAACTAGTAGACCAGTTACCTTATTGTTGGGCAATGGAGTCATGCCATCAACTTGTGACTTGAATCTGCATCCTGCTCTAATCAAACTGATAGTTCCTGAACACTGCAATCTTTAACTGTAACCTCAACTTATAATCTGACCACTGCAACCTGTGACCTATTCCAAATCTTTTTCTGAAGTAATTATTGCAACCTTAGAGTTGAAATGAACTAAATTTTGAAAATCAAATTTATTTACAGATTTCTCCATTCCCAATAAGATGAAATATAGGTCTTGACACAAGTTCTTCTTTTTATTGCAAATAGAGTTGCTAATATAAGAATGTTCATGCCAAGTGAATGATGATAAACAACCTCAAATCTCATAATATATCTTGTTTTTTTATACCAGTTGTCAACAAAGTTTGTTGTTCCCATCCAATGCCCATCACAACCCTTTGATTCACCAGTAATTGTTTCAACTTTGGATTAGCTATGTGATGTTTGATAAGTGATATTCAAAGCTTCATTAAAAATAACTTGATTTCTGACCTGCAGCCCATACCTTTAAGTGTTTGTAGTACATCAAATTTTCAAGGTTACTGCAACTAAACATTATATCCTTGAAAACATCAACTTTCCCATCTATATGTTGTGAAAACATGAAAGAGTTTATAGTTGAGAATCTATCAATGTTTAGGCCTCCAAATTAATTTGAGTAATACTTTTTGTTTCCGTTTTTTGTTATTTATAATACTCTCAACAACGTCTCTCTTACTGTCAAACAGTGACGCAGAATAAAATTGAATGATGATGTCCAACCTAGATAGGCCTTCTTCCAAGACAATTGATGTAAATATGACATCAAGCATATGACCAATGTAAACAAGATTTCATGTTTGTCCATTGTTGACTATTCCTAGCAAAAATAATACAAATCATAAAATAGTTAAGAAAATCTCACCAAAACCTCTGACATTGTTGCTTTAAAAATAATTACTCATTCACTACTTACCAACTGCTTAAAATGAAATAATCCTTATGATGCAAACCAACCACTGATCTACAGCACGCTGAATCTGAAAATAAATAATTCAATCTTACATACCTCTATCTAACTGAACTGAAAAACTTTACATTGTTAGGTGTAATATGCTTTCCAATGTAACCAAGTGAGGAGTGGGTTTATTGACAAACCACGTTGCCAACAACTGAAAATATGAAAAATATGTACAATATAAAATTCAAATTCAATAGGAAACATATACTCACAAGTAAACTTTGGGAGTTGCATCCTCTATGGAAATATTAGGTTTCTGATCATGGCTGAGAGGAAAAAGCATATCCTGTTGTCTACAACTATCAATGAGTTTTGTGTAGTTGAGGTCTCGAAACAATGGGATCGATAACCTAGTGGAATCACCATATGACAAAGTGGATTTTCCAGGTGAAAGAAATGCAACCAATAATAAATTCCTACTCCTTGTTCACCAGCAAGTAATAGATCTAATCTTTATCGTTCTCCAGAGAAATATCTCTTCGTTACTTCGTTCCCCGGCAACGACACCAAATGTTGTACCTGTTTCCCGTAGGAAACCCTTGGTTGAAAAAAATACACTAGGAAACCAACTCAACCAACTTTTAGGTTCAAGCTGGCCCTTGAACCAGAGGGGGCTCCCTCAGTTATTACAAGGCCTTGTTTAACGATGTTCATTGTCACTGAATAGCAGCCTATGAAGCATAGTGGCCAGATTTATGATTTAGTTTGGGTGGTTGCTAATGATTGCACAATCCATGTTCATGAACAATTACCCATCTTACAGAGTCCTTCCTCAAAGTTTCAGTTTCCAACCTGACAGAATAACATGATTTATAAAGAATTTAACAAAATAATATAAGGATATTCCTGGTAATTAAGCAGTCAAACTGAATACTTAATCAATCAGGAAGATTTGGATGCGGGTAGAAAACTTCTACAACCCGACATAACACATTGTAGAGGATGACAGAAAGAAATAATTAGTAAATATGTAGAGGAGTTATCTCAAACAAATATTCCAATAAACTGATCTCTTCAAATGATTATAATTTTGCAGGGGGTTTCAGAAAGATTGATACTCAATCTATTCTTACCCAGAATCTTCTATGCAAACTTGAACATGTGCAGAAAGAGAGTATGTAAGTACTCGAAAAACAACAAGAAACACAAGTTCTTCCATAAACTGGAGTCGGAATGCTTTGACTAGGAATTCTGTAACAAAAGTTTTACAAAGCTTTGGCCTCAAAAGCCAACCCTTGTTTATTACAAATGATGGAATATATAGAATAAAATTCTCCTAAATTGTTACAATATTTCTGGAATAATATCCTAAGCAATATACTAAAAATAAAACAATCCCTAGATACTCTGCCAGAAATTTGGAGCTGTTTGAAAGTATGTTGTCTTGATATCTAGAAATTAGTTGAATGACTGCTGAAAATCTACAGAATGATCCTCAATCTGTTGATGTTCTACTGCTATGTGTCCTCTGAATGCTAATATCTCCATGCCCTTGAGATATAGAGCTATTGATTCTACCATTTGTCTTTCAATTGATAATTTTGTGCCTTAAAATCTGGGGTTTGTGAAGTTGTCGTTGAATATCTGTTTGGAGTGATTTTATGTCACCTTTTGACAATGCTTCACTAATGTCATAAAATGTTTGGAAGGAAATGTTTTCAAATATTCTGTAAATGAATTTTATATTTTTCTATTTTCATGAATTTACGAAATGAAATTCAAAATATCTCTTCAAATAATTTTATTAAATAAATTCATCTCTTATATTTCCAAAACCATGTGTTTTTTTTCCTTCTCTTGTATTCCCAAAACCATTTGTTGTTTTTCCTTCTCTTTAAAAACTCATTTTCACTTATCCTCCATTTACTTTCACATGTAACCTCAATTCACCTGCACTAGTAAATTCAAATTGGCTTGTACCTGTAAAATTTATTTCCCATAGACCAGTAAATTCATTTCACCATGTAGTTGTACATTTATTTCACCTACACCTCTTTTACCTCAGCCTCCCATCGTAAAATGTATTTACATGTATCTCATTTTTGCTCACGTGTACATTAGTTTCATATGATTGCAAAAGTATCCCTTTATTTTCTCTTGTAAATTCATTTTCTTGCACCCAGGAATTCATTTCACCTTAGCTATAAATTTATTTTAATTACACCTCTAATTGATAAATGAATTTTGCCTGTAAAATCTTTTCATAATATATCATCCAAGCTTGTGAAGAACCCAAGCATTAACTCCATAAACAATCCATTAATCATTTTGATTAATGCAACAGACCATAAACCTTCCCCCAAATTATTATAAGATTTAAATGTAATAGGGAAAATGGTTTTCGAAAGGGGTAGGTAGGAAGTGGTTTAGAAGGGGGGTGTGAAGTGAAAAAGGAGGTGACATAAAAAGTGGTAAGGTAAAAACATTATTTTCGAAACCCCTTGGTTAAATGTCGGAAGAGCTAGGGGTATGAAATATATTGATAACCCTTGGATTTAATGTGTCCATATGTCGAGGCATGGTTAAATGTCGGAAGAGCTACGGGTCTGAAATATATTGATAACCCTTGGATTTAATGTGCCCATATGTCGAGGCATGGGAAAATAGGGGAGTTTAAATAGTTAAGTGTTGGGTGGGCCATAGGCTTTGACGTTACATGCTTCTTTGACTTGTATATGACTTATGATTAATAATACAACTTTAATTTTAAAGAGATATTTATATAAAAATATATTCAAATATATTTTATAAAAATATCATGATACTTTAAAATTAAAAAAGCTCTAAATCATTCAAAAGTGTTTAATCACAAAATATCTTAGCATTTGGCCAAGAAAGAAATGGCAATTTCTCAGTGAAAATTCTAATCTTTAGTGTACCAAAATATAGTTACAATGTGTATGTATATATATATATTATATATATATATATATAGATAGATAGTAGATAATAGTGATATCTATTTTTGGGAGGTATTTACTATCTATGACTTACAAAAAAAATCAAGAAATCCTCAAAAATGTAGGAATAAAGCAGACTATATGTAAAAATAGTTCTTCATGAAACTAAAAATAGAGTTCCAATCCATTGATCTCTTGGTCATGTCAAAGTTTATATTGTCCAAAAGATCTAGCTGGCAATTGTAAGGCTTTTTAGATATGCGGTCCATAATGATTGTCTTGACATAGTGATATCTATTTTTGGGAGGTATTTACTATCCATGACTTACAAAAAAAAATCAAGAAATCCTCATAAATGTAGGAATAAAGCAAATTATGTGTAAAAATAGTTCTTAATGAAACTAAAAATAGAGTTCCAATCCATTGATCTCTTGGTCATGTCAAAGTTCATATTGTCCAGGGAGGTATTTACTATCCATGACTTACAAAAAAAAATCAAGAAATCCTCAAAAATGTAGGAATAAAGCAAATTATGTGTAAAAATAGTTCTTAATGAAACTAAAAATAGAGTTCCAATCCATTGATCTCTTGGTCATGTCAAAGTTCATATTGTCCAGTGAGGTATTTACTATCCATGACTTACAAAAAAAAAATCAAGAAATCCTCAAAAATGTAGGAATAAAGCAAATTATGTGTAAAAATAGTTCTTAATGAAACTAAAAATAGAGTTCCAATCCATTGATCTCTTGGTCATGTCAAAGTTCATATTGTCCAAAAGATCTAGTTGGCAATTGTAAGGCTTCTTTGTAAAGTTTGTTAGCCTGTTCATTCAATTTTCTATAGATATGCATGTAAGAGGTGTTCTTCATGAAACTAAAAATAGAGTTCCAATCCATTGATCTCTTGGTCATGTCAAAGCTCATATTGTCCAAAAGATCTAGCTGGCAATTGTAATGCTACTTTGTAAAGTTTGTTAGCCTGTTCATTCAATTGTCTATAATGCTTCTTTGTAAAGTTTGTTAGCTTGTTCATTCAATTGTCTATAGATATCCATGTAAGAGGTCCTTTCAAAATTCTCCATCTCAAGTGTGATTTACCGAAGGATATGATTGATATTTGGAACATTTACCTCAGCTTTTTTATTAGCCCATCAAATTACAAATTTTAAATCACACAGAACTTGTATCTTTTTTACTCCAAGATGACGATCCATGTATAATACGATCCATAAACCTATAAATTTAGTCTTAGTATTGGTACCTCACCTAAGAGCATATCTAAAGAGATAATGGTGATTTTGATTAATAAACAATATCACTCCAACATCACAATGCAAGGGATATCATCACAATGCAAGGGATATCCTTGCCTAACACCTTCAAAGAAACCCCACAAAGTATCTTTATTCAAATCTAGCATTATAGGAACCCAAATTTTTCTCCTTTTAGACTCTCTTTAACTTTGTTGCCCAGTTTTCAATGAGACCACTTGTAATTTATGGCGGAATAAACTTGTTATGAAAATGGCTTGGTTATGGGCCAACCATATATTAATGACAAATATAACTAGAAAGGCCTAGAAATTTTGCACAAATCAGCCTAATACCCAATCATGTGTGCACTCTTCAAGGGATTATTTGTTCCATTAAGGCGAGGAAGGAGAAAAATACTAATATAAAATACTCCAAATTTTACCTACTTATGGACAAGTAACAAAGATGTGAGAGATGGATTTTGCCTTAGACTGACAAAGTGCATGGTGGTTAGACCCATTCCATCCTTTTTTCAATTTTGTCCCATGTCAATAATTTATTGAATAAAGCCAGGCACAAAGATAGTTTGCTCTTGAGAGGACCATTGTGTTTCCATAAGTACTAATTTCTAGTATCAGTTCCTCGACTAATTTCTAGCCTTGTCTTCCTAAAATAATGTTAAACTGAGACTTCGCATCAGCTAGCACATTTATCCCAGTCAATGATAATAAATTAATGCAATTCAGTGAAAGCCTAAAACTCTCACCAGCCCCAACCCAAGGGTCAAATCTGATGTGCACAGAGAATCTGTTCCCAATCCGCTAAGATACTAATTCATCGACAAAGGGGAAAGACTTAGTGAGGGCTCTCCATACAATGGAATCATTTTTGCATGGTTTATTTGGATCACGATACCATTCCAATCGGGATTTATTTTTGAGATGTTTAGATTTCAATGATCGACCCCGAAGGGAACAAATGTTAGTGAATATCAAAATGTTGCGAGCAATTAGAGAATTGTTGAAGATATGGATGTTCTGGAGACCCCACCCTGCCATAGATTTAGGATTAGCAATAGAGATCTAAGACATCAGAGGAAATCCCTTCAATTCAATCTTTCCTAACCATAGGAACCTGAAACTAAGCTTCTTGTTTTTATTGAGTATGCATTTAGGGACCAGTGAAATAGAAGTCCAGTAAACAGGTACACTTTCAAGAACCGCTTTAATCAATATCAAGTGTTAACCCATGGATAAGAGTCAATTTGTCCATATTCCAATGTGATTTTCCACCTTCTTATAAAACCATAGCCAATATTCAAATCTATAATCATTTGCTTTTAACATGAAGCCCGGGTGAATTCGAGTTGTAGTGAAAGTTATGGTGACGACGGAGAAAATGAGCATAGTAACAGGGAGGTCTCGGCAACTGGTACAGAGCCAGATCCAGGCCCGTAGGGCCGAGGTTAGGGCCCAGCATCGATGGACAGGGAGCAGGTAGATCTCGTCCTGGTGGCAGACAGAAGGTCATCGGCAAGTGGAGGTTAGCTAAGTCAGAGCACAGACGCCAGGAGGGTTAGTAGCTGCAAAGAGCGGAAGTTTTCTGCAGAGGAATACAGGTAGCGGTTTTACGGTCCGTGACTTTCCAGCAGCCGACATTCTAACAGCGGCTATTTATCCAAGAATTTTCCATGGTTAACGCGGACGAGGGCATCGATTTAGACCCTTCCATGGAGGATATTCTTTTCGTTTGGGGGGAAGACCCAACCCCCCAAAACGTTAAACATTTCTTCGGAACGGTGGAAGCCCCAGCCACACGTCCCTTCTGTTCGGAGCCAGAAAAACCGACCCTTATCCCCTCCATTTTTCCAAAGGACCAGCTCAAAATGACAAACGCGTTTCAGGAAGGAAAACCTCATCTTTCGCCCCAAAGCACGAGTCAGAGGACCGCGCAGACTAATCAGATCAACCGACCTCTCGGAAGCAAAGGGTCTCAAGGGGTTGTTGAACCGGTTCTTTCAAGCGGCCTGGAAGATTTTGTCATATTAGGAGCGAAGCAAGGGCATAGCCCGGCTGGAAACGCGAGAAGCTCGGCCCCTATCTCAAGGGCTTCAATCGCAGATTCTAGAAATAGCGCAATAGAGACAAGAGGGCCAGATCAATGCGCTGAAGATCCACAGGACCCAAGGGGGATCGATAGGCGGCCATTACAAGGGTCTCAGGTAACCAATCAGCCTTGTCTTGATCCCCTAAATTTCCTGCCAAATTTGTCGAAGGAGATTTGTTTGGAGGCTAGCCTTATCTCCCAATACTCCGGCCCTAGCACACTCAGAGGGCTGCAGGAGAATGAAGCCCCAGGAGATATCCCCAGAGTTCCTAAACCCTCTGAAGGGTCAAGGAAAAAACAGAGATTGATTAAATCTCAAGGGCTTGAAGGAAACCTGGTATTGGGGATGGACGTCAAAATCGAAGAAGTGTTGAAGGTTGCTGAAAGTACCCTGGTCGGTAGAGTAAGAGGGAAGATCTTTTCTTCTGATTTCATCAAATCCTGGGGGAAGAGGAATTGGCAAATGGACCTAATGAGAGATTTCTGGGTCCTGACTCTTGCTAAAGGTTGGTTCTCTATTCATTTTGATTCCAAAGAGGCAACAGAATGGGTTTTGCAGAGGAACTGGTCTCTTGGGCACATTCCGGTGCTGTTCAAAATCTGGAGCCCCATGTTTGATGCAGCACATGAAAAAGTCGATGTCTTTCCGGTATGGGTTAGGGCGCCAGGCTTGCCATCATTCCTCTGGGTCGAATCAGTGTTTAAGGCGATCGGGAATAGACTGGGTACCTACCTAGAAACAGATATGTCCTTTCTGGAAACAAACAACAGGGCCATGGCGCGGATTCTAGTAAGCCTAAATCCTAGCCGGGGTTTGCCAGAGAAAATCAATCTTCAATACAAGGATTATGTTTTTGAACAAATTTTGGATTATGAGTACTTGCCTTTCGGCTGCCATCGATGCCACGAATATGAGCATCTAACTAAGGAGTGCCCCCTGGGAAGACGGAGGAGGAGGTTCCAGCAAACGATCTATCAGCGCTCTCAGCATCAAAATCCCATAGAGCTCTCTGTAACACAGGAGGAGGAATTAATGGACAGTGACCCGCAGCAGGGGGGCCAGGCTTAGGGAGCTGACATTCAGGAACTTCCGAAGGATCTGTCAAAAGAGGGAATGCACACAGAGGAAGCACCGAAGTTCGCGGTCGAGGAGTCTCCTAGCACAGCTCCAAGCCCAGACGTGGATCAAAAGGATAGGAATCTGAATCTTCCCATCTCTCCTCCTATTACAAATAAAGACGAAAGTTTGAATGATCATTTAGTTGCTGATCCGCTTATTAATTCCTCCCCTCCTGATCAATCTGGTAAAAATGCATGTCTGATCGATAGCAATGTGGGAAACTGTTTGGAAAACTGCATTGAAAATATATCAGCTGCTTTTCCTTCCCTAGATTTGAAGCGTGATGGGTGTTGCCTTGATCCCTCCTCCCAGGCCCTGCTTCCTCAATGCCCTTATAACCTTCGCTCTCTGGTTTCAAAAACTGATTCATTGGCTTCTATGGGGGGCATAGATCCTTCCCCATCCCTGTCCCAGCCAGGGAAAAAAAGGGGTAGGAAGTCAAAACTTTCTGCGGCCAAAGTCCAGGCTATTTTCGATGTGGCAAATGGGAAGCAACTTTCCATCACAAGGGCACTTAGAGCAGTGCAAAGCCCCGGACCGGTTTTAAAATGATCATATCCTCATGGAACTGTAGGGGTTTAGCCAGTAAACCCAAAAAACTGGCCTTGAGGGAGTTAGTTTTGAACTCCAAGGCGGATGTAATCCTTCTCCAGGAGACCCTGGGAAAAGGGGAGGAAATTGTATCATTGTTCAAAGTACTTCTCCCAGGATGGGTTTTCTCAGCTTTGGATGTTGATGGCCATTCAGGTGGCTTGGTTGTGGGGATCAGAGAAGGCAGAATCAAGATCCTGAATCAATGGGGAATGAAGCAGGTGATGGGGATCGAGTGTCAATCTACGGATTTTGATTTCCCTGTTACTATTATTAATATCTATGGGCCTTGTCAAGGAAGGATCCCCTTATGGAATGGTTTGATGGAAAGTTCGCTCATGAAGGACAAATTCTTGGTGATGGGAGGAGACCTAAACTTCTCTTTAGGCAGAGCGGAGACCTGGGGCCCAAATGCAAGAGAGGATCCGCAATCTGATTTCTTCATAAATCTTTTAGCCTCAAACAATCTTTTAGATGCAAACCTCATCAAGCTGAAACCTACCTGGCGGAATAAAAGAGTAGGAGAAGCAAGGGTGGCAAAGTGACTAGACCGCTTCCTAATCAATGAGGAAATGGCTGCTGCAATTCCTCTTTTCAGGCAATGGGTAGAAGAAGGAGGGCCCTCGGATCATTTTCCGATATATATAGAGCTATCCAAAGGTCCCACAAAACCCCCTGCCCCTTTCAAATTCAATGCTTCCTGGTTCCAAGATGAATCCTATAAAAAGCGGTTTAATGAAACATGGATTCACCCTGTTAGAGGATCCCAAGAGAATAAAGGATTCTTATTTATGGAAAATCTTAAAAGATTGAAAAAGGCAACAATATCATGGGCAAAGGACAGGAAATTAAAACAAAATGAGGACCTAACCAGGATAAATGAGGAACTACAAAGGCTAGAAAGCATAGAGGCGGATAGCTATGCGACTCAAGATTCAAAGGAGAAAATCGTAGGCCTGGAGAAGCTCAAGAATCAGATACTGCTAGCAAAGGAGGAAGAATGGCAACTCAAGAGCAGAGCAATATGGCGTAAAGCAGGGGATGAAAACACCAGTTTCTTTCACAACTATGCTAAAGGGAGGAAGAGCGCCAATACTATTTGGAGCCTAAACGCTGAAGATGGAAGGGAAGCCAAGACCTTCGAAGCTCTTTCATCCCTTGGGGTGAAACATTTCCATTCCCTCTTCAAAAATCCAGGTGAGATCACCTTAGCGGAGGTCATCCAAATAGCGCAGTGTTTCCATAGATATGTGGAGGAGGAAGAAGCGGACCAACTAATGGATCCTGTCACCAAGGAGGAGGTGGAAAGTGTAATAAAGTCTATGGCAAAAGAAAAAATCCCAGGGCCGGATGGTTGGTCTGTTGAGCTATTTTCACACTCTTTTGAGCAGATAGGCGAAGAAATCACAGAAGTGGTGGAGGAGTCAAGATTAAAGGGAGAAGTCTACAGTCCTTTCAACGCAACTTTCATCGCTCTCATCCCTAAAAAGGAAGCGCCGGAATACTTTGAGGACTTCAAACCTATTTCATTATGCAACAACATCTACAAGATAATCACAAAAGTAATATCTCTCAGGATCAAACCAATTTTATCAAGGCATATCTCTCCTGAACAATTTGGTTTCCTGAACGGAAGACAAATACATGAGGCAATTGGGGTGGCTCAGGAGGTCCTTCACAGTGTTAAGATGAAAAACAAGAGGGGAGCGGTGATTAAAATTGACCTTTCAAAGGCCTATGACAGGATAAACTGGACATATATCCGCATGCTCCTAGCGCACCTAGGCTTCAAAGTGGACTTCATCAGATGGATCATGGGGTGTATAACGGATGTCAGCTATGCTATCCTCATCAACGAAGCCGCTACCTCTTTCTTCAAAGGACAGAGAGGGCTGAGGCAAGGCTGCCCTCTGTCCCCTCTGTTATTCCTCCTAGTGATTGAAGGTCTAAGTCAGCTGATTCATAAGAGCAAAAGGGAAGGTAAGATAAACGGTATAGAGGCAGCAGTAAACTTGTTCATTTCTCATCTACTCTTTGTAGACGATATCATGATTTTTACTAACGGCTCCCCCAATGAACTTAAGGAATTAAAAATCATTCTTGAGTTATTTCTGAAAGCTACAGGAATGCAGATCAACTCCAGGAAATCTCAAATCATTGAAGAAGGCTTAAATAGAATTGAAAAGGAGCAGTTCAGTCTTCTCTTCCCATATGATATGTGCAACATGGGCTCTCCTTTCAAGTACCTGGGGTTCTGGCTGAAGCCAAATGATTATAGAAAGGAGGATTGGTCTTGGTTAATTGTAAAGATTGAAGCAAGAATCAGTCACTGGAGCTTCAAATGGCTATCCAGAGCAGGGCGCCTGACTTTAATAAAATCCGTGCTTCTTGCCATCCCAGTTTACTGGGCAGCTTTAACTTGGGTTCCAAAAGGAGTTCTGGAGAAAATCATGAGAATATGTAGCAGATTTCTGTGGGAAGGGACCAAAGAAAACTCGACTCTCCCTTAGGTTGCATGGGAGAAAGTGGCGAGACCAAAGGATTGGGGTGGTTGGGGGATAAAAAGCCTCACAGACTTCAGACTTTCTTTGGCTGCCAAATCAGGTTGGCGCCTTATAAAGATGGAAAACCTCTGGACAAGAACGGTAAAAAGAAAATATATCGATCCAACCCCCCTGGAAGACTGGATCAGGAACCCAATCAAGACCCAAAAGGATGTTTCTGCAATTTGGAAAGCCACTTTGGCGTCTTTTAAGGTGGTTGAGCAAGGTTTAGCTTGGAAGATCGGGAATGGTGAAAAGGTAAAGATTGGGAAGGACCCCTGGGTGGGCTGTAATGGCAACTATGCCCTCTCCCCGGACCTGGTTCAGCACATGGAAGAAAAAGGTCTCCGCTTCCTCAACCAAGTGGAGAAACCAGGTTTCTCAACCATTTGGGGGCAAGCCTGGAAGAATGGAGAAGAGTTGGATTTGGAGCAAAGATGGTGGATTGATTGGAATGCCTTCACTCAGGAACTCTTCAGATCCAATGTAAGGCTAAGCGACAGGCAAGATGAGCTCATTTGGGCTCATGCAGACTCAGGGGAATACTCACCAAAGAATGGGTACACTTTCCTTATGACAAGGAAAGGTTGGAGAGATCCGGAGTGGTGGTCGAAACAGCTTTGGAAGCTTAAGAGCCCCCCAAAATCTAAAATCCTTTTCTGGTGCTTTTTAAGGCGCAAGACCCCAACCTCGGATATCCTACAGTCCAGATTCATGCACGGGCCTGGGAGATGCACCTTATGTAAAGCAGAAGCTGAATCCATTAATCACCTTTTTCTTAAATGCCCAGAAGCACTAAAGATATGGTGTGAGACTGGAATTTTATTGACCAAAAAGCTCGTTTGGGAAGGCAACAATATTCAAGAAGCATGGCAGAAGTGGTGGAACGAGCATCCGGATGGGAACCTGCACAACCTCCCCCTAATCATCAGTTGGGGGATTTGGATAGCTAGAAATAGGAGCATCTTCCAGGACAAAGATACCCCTATAGCACTCACTGCAATTCAGGGAGCTGCCATCTTTTCTAGCATTCCAAAACCTAAGGAATCCTCCTCCCAAAGAACTGTCCCCGAAGTACAGATCTCAGAAGGAATCCCTTGGGCCTTTTTCGACGGTGCTTCTCAAAATAACAAAGCAGGAGCAGGACTTGTCATCCATGAATCCCCATCATTCTCTCTAAAAGCTTCTGTGGGGTTAGGAACAGGCTCCAATAATTTTGCAGAACTGCTTGCCCTTAAACTCCTTTTATGTTGGCTCATCCAAAGGCACACCCTCTCTATTCAAATTTTTGGGGACTCCCAAAACGTGATCAGATGGGTAAACGGTCAAAGTACATGCAACAATCAAATCTTAAAACAAATTCTGGGAGAAATTCAAAGACTAAAATCAATGTTTAACAGTTTTTCCATATGTCACATCTACAGGGAAAGAAATGACATGGCGGATAAGCTCTCAAAAGACGGTCTCCAACAGGATCTAGGCTGCTAGCAAATAGTAGAAGACAATCATGGACAAATCAGCAGATCGATCCAGCCCCCTTATCAACCTATCTGATTTCTGTGGTAAGAAATTGTTGTTTTTATCAAACAGAAAATGTGTAAAACCACAAATCCTACAGCTACGATTATGTGGCTTTTTTAAAAAATCTTTTCAGGAACAGTGGCGGGTTGTTTTCCTCAATTCCGAGGAGTCTCGTTTCAGTTTTTCTCTCTTACATGTTTTTTCTATAGTCTCTATGTATGTACACCCGGCTTTAAAGAAACACGGGTCAGCACAATTCAGAGACATTCACATTACTTAAACGGATTAGTTCAGCAGGCATAAGGCAGAAGATTTCGCAATCCAGTTTTGAAAGAAACTCAGAATGAACAGTGATGCTTCGGCATATACAATGTAAACTTTTTATAATCTTAATAAAAAGTTTCGTTTTTTCTTTTGAAAAAAAAAAAACATGAAGCCCAGGTATTTGACTCCCTCATCAATGGATTTTATCTAAAATTGGAAGAGGTCTTGTATCCATCTTGAACATGAAGCAAATAGATTATGAAGGATTATGCAAAATTTTTGGATATTAATGACCATCCCATTTATCATGGTGAAATAATCCAGAATGAATTTTAAAACATGAAAGTAATGACGGTTTCCCAAAATAAAAAATAAAACACCATCCACAAACAGAAGGTAAGAAATGTTAATGACGTTAGAGATGTTGATCTACTTTATCTCTTCTTTATCAATGGCGTCACGAATGATTTTACTGGGGGCTAATAAGACCAAAAGGAAGTGAAGGGGAGAGATAGGGCATCCTTGTCTAAGCTCTCTTGAAGCATTGAAGAAATGGGAAGGATGTCCATTAATCAACACCGCAAAACTAGCCAACTAGATGCAACCCATAATCTAGTTTACCAATTTTATATCATTCCAATCTAAATCATTACTAGCTTAAGAAAAGTCCAGTTAACTCTATCATAAGATTTTGATAGATCAATCTTTATGACGCTCCATTGATTTTCTTGATCTTCATAGAGTGAAGGGTTACTAGGCTATGGAAATAACATAATGAATTTGATGATTTTTAAGAAAACCAAACTGCTCTTCCAAGATTATCTCAACGAGAATTAGATTTATTTTAATGGATATAATTTTGGTAATCAGTTTGTAGATCAGATTGCATGATGAAATTGGTCAAAAGTCATCAAAAGAGGCGGCATTTTGAAATTTTGGTATGAGTGTAATGAAAATAGAGTTTAAAGATCCCAAAACTCAACCCGAAGATTGTGATTCTTTTTTGATCTTTAGTAGGTCCTCTTTTATGAGATCATAGAAAGTGGAGAAAAAAATGCTAATCAATCGATCATGACCAAGGCACTTTCCTTTTTGCATACACGATAAGGCTTCCAAAAATTTCTCTCTATGTTACCTCTGCATCTAAAGGTTGATTCATTTCCTTTGAGATTGAACAGGTAAATAAAGATATGTCTCCAATAATTCCTAGATAGGGAAACCTTTGGGTTGGGAGAACAATGTTTTCATATGATGAGTTTTGATTCTAGTAATGTCCTGGAAAGAAGAGAAAGATGAACCTTTTTTATCCTTAATTGATCATATAGTGTTCAGGTTTTTCCTCATGTTTGTGTAACTATGGAAAAGCTCCATCTTTTTATCTTCGTCCTTAATCCATATTGTGTGACTCCTTAAATGCCAAGTTCCTTCCTCTCTAACAAATATATCCCTCTTCCTACATCCAAAATTGCATAGATTTTCAATAACTCCCGAGGGCCAGTTTTATGCAGGATTAAAGGAATATATGTCATGAATCTATTGTTCGATTCCTTTTAATTTGGCCTTAGCTTTAACAATGTATTCTTTAGCCCACTCCTTGGATTTCTCTTTAATAAATTTTAAATTCTCTTCCGTTTGGAACATAAAGGATCTGTTGTGCATCACGTTGAGGAGTCCATGATAATTTTACTATTTTAAT
The DNA here is from genome assembly GCA_000404065.3 of Pinus taeda. Taxonomy (NCBI): domain Eukaryota; kingdom Viridiplantae; phylum Streptophyta; class Pinopsida; order Pinales; family Pinaceae; genus Pinus; species Pinus taeda. The sequence continues at coordinate 185,322 of APFE030952756.1, read as the reverse complement.
GTATTCTTCCTCACAAATCCAAACATGATTGAAGCAAAATGGATTAGAGATTTCATTTTTTCTATGACCATTTGAAGGAGGGTAGGACAATGGTAAAAAATTTCTCCATTCTCCATCCAATATTTTGACTTTGAGGGATGAGGAGAATAAGGATTCTAAAATCATAAAGCAATCTATTATTTTGGCGATAATGTCTTCATTAACTCTAGAATATCTCCATGCGGGAGTGATGTTAACTATTTTTTAATCGACGAGGAAGGAAGATTTGATGAGGTGTGAAATAGTCTTCAAAAGGGTCTCTTCTTGTGCTTATGCCCCACACTTCCTTGTGTGATATTGTGAAGTTTAAATATCCCACGAGAATTAGAGTATGGACATCAAGCACTCTGGAATTTATCATATTATCCCAAAAGGATTGACGATTGGCATAAGGGTCATAGAAATTGAAAATTTTGAACTTTAGACTGAGCTCATTGGACTCCAAATCAATGAGGATGTATCACGAAGAAAAAGATGTACAATGCAAGATCAATGATTGATACAATGCAGTAATAAAACCACTTGGTTGGCCTTGAGAATCAGTGCTTAGAAAAGACTAGGAACGTAACCAAGGAGTCGAAATCTCTTTAGCTTTTGTTTCTTCAAACATATATTCCTTAATCATGATGACATTTGGTCTGTTATTCTGAATAAGCCACCTGAGAGCTAGTCTTCTGGGGCAGCCCCGAAACCCCCTTATGTTTAGTGGCATGACCTTAATTTAGAGCCCCTAGAGGGGCCTCGCGCTTTAAGATCCCTCTTGATAGTGACCTTCCTACCTCAATGCATGTCCTCCCAAGCCTTATTCCTTGCCTTTGTTATGTTGTATCTATTGTCTGTGTGGCCTACAGAAGGAGGATCCATAGCAATACCTCCATGGGTTGGAGCATCTTCTGTATGTCTAATGCAAGAGAAAAGCAAGTAAGACTTATTTTCTATCTAAGAATATTCCATGGAAGATTAAGAAGATCCAGGCTTGGGATGATTTCTCTTAGAAGAGTGATTAATATAATTCAACACTAGAGAGGAAGAAATCACATTATTTACTAGAGGAGTAAGATTCTTCTTATATGGAGAAATGATCGGAGGGGGTTCTTGCAGAGACTAAGAGTGCGAAACATCATTCATATTTTCTTTAATTTCATAGAGATTTAAAATTTTATTCATTTCAATTAAATAATTTTCCATTTTCAATAATACATGAGTCTTTCAAGTGAAGCTTACCCAGGGCCAAAACCTGTAAATCCAAATTTTGGGTCATCCCAACACTGTTCCGAGGAGCACACTGAGGGAAAGAATTCATATTTGGAGATTCCTGCAAATGAGTCATCATCGATCACTTACACATTTTTCTTAAGAGATTGCATCTTTTGAACATTGAATTCACAAATATCAACTAGATGTCCTACCTTATCACTAGCATAACACCTTGTTGACACGATGAGAAATTATTTTTACAACAAGTGAGTATTGGTCCAATCAGGGTCCCAATTAGACCCCTATCCATTTGGGATGGATATATACTCTCTGGAACAAAGCCTTGTTTCCTATTTTATTCTAACCTAGGTAAATGATAAAAATTAAATTGAATTAGGGAAAATATATGACATAATCAAATATTTACAATATACTCTAAACAAATTTACAAATTGTTATGTGTGTTTAAGTGTTGTTGTAATATTTTTGAATGATATGGGGTATGGAGAGGAAATAACCCATATGTAGTACTTGAAAGGTACCACAGATGTTTAAAAATGGTGATTGAAATGTGGTCTCAGTCAGCCACCGGATTGGTTTTTGGGCTCTGTTGAAAGAGCTTATGAAAGATTTTGAATATATTTTTTTATATTTTTTTAATGTATTTGCATGCCATGGGCTAATCTATTTAATGGGCTAATCACATTATCTATTAGAGGAGTAAGATTCTTCTTAGATGGAGAAATGATAGGAGGGGGTTCATGCGGACACAAAGGGTGCGAAACATCATTCATATTTTCTTTAATTTCGTAGAGATTTCAAAGTTTATTCACTTCAATTAAATAATTTTCCATTTTCAATAATACATGAGCATTTCGAGGGAATCTTACCCAGGTCCAAAACTTGTCAATCCAAATTTTGGGTCATCCCAACACTGTTCTGAGGAGCACACCAAGGGAAAGCATTCATATTTGGAGTTTCCTGCAAATGAGTCATCATTGATCATTTAACACATTTTTCTTAAGAGATTGCATCTTTTGAACATTGAATTCACAAATATCAACTAGATGTCCTACCTTATCACTAGCATAACACCTTGTTGACACGACGAAAAATTATTTTTGCAAGAAGTGAATATTTGTCCAATAAGGGTCCCAATTAGACTCCTATCCATTTGGGATGGATATATACTCTCTGGAACAAAGCCTTGTTTCCCATTTTATTCTAACCTAAGTAAACGATAAAAACTAAATTGAATTAGGGAAAATATATGACATAATCAAATATTTACAATATACTCTAAACAAATTTACAAATTGTTATGTGTGTTTAAGTGTTGTTGTAATAGTTTTGAACGATCTGGGGTATGGAGAGGAAATAACCCATAAGTAGTACTTGAAAGGTACCACAGATAATTAAAAATGGTGATTGAAATGTGGTCTCAGTCAGCCACCAAATTGGTTTTTGGGCTCTGTTGAAAGAGCTTATGAAAGATTTTGAATATATTTTTTTTATATTTTTTTAATGTATTTGCATGCCATGGGCTAATCTATTTAATGGGCTAAGCACATTATCTACTAGAGGACTAAGATTCTTCTTAGATGGAGAAATGGTAGGAGGGGGTTCATGCAGAGACTAAGGGTACGAAACATCATTCATATTTTCTTTAATTTCGTAGAGATTTCAAATTTTATTCACTTCAATTAAATAAGTTTCCATTTTCAATAACACATGAGTCTTTCGGGGGAAGCTTACCCAGGTCCAAAACCTGTAAATCCAAATTTTGGGTCATCCCAACATTGTTCCGAGGAGCACACTAAGGGGAAGCATTCATATTTGGAGATTCCTGCAAATGAGTCATCATTGATCATTTAACACATTTTTCTTAAGATGTTGCATCTTTTGAACATTGAATTCACAAATATCAACTAGATGTCCTACCTTGTGACTAGGATAACACCTTGTTGACACGACGAAAATTATTTTTACAACAAGTGAGTATTGGTCCAATAAGGGTCCCAATTAGACCCCTATCCATTTGGGATGGATATATACTCTCTGGAACAAAGCCTTGTTTCCTATTTTATTCTAAACTAAGTAAACGATAAAAATTAAATTGAATTAAGGAAAATATATGACATAATCAAATTTTTACAATATACTCTAAACAAATTTACAAATTGTTATGTGTGTTTAAGTGTTGTTGTAATAGTTTTGAACGATATGGGGTATGGAGAGGAAATCACCCATATGTAGTACTTGAAAGGTACCACAGATGTTTAAAAATGGTGATTGAAATGTGGTCTTAGTCAGCCACCAGATTGGATTTTGGGCTCTGTTGAAAGAGCTTATGAAAAATTTTGAATATATTTTTTTATATTTTTTAATGTATTTGCATGCCATGGGCTAATCTATTTAATGGGCTAATCACATTATTTACTAGAGGAGTAAGATTCTTCTTAGATGGAGAAATGATCAGAGGGGGTTCATGCAGAGACTAAGGGTGTGAAACATCATTCATATTTTCTATAATTTCATAGTGATTTCAAATTTTATTCATTTCAATTAAATAATTTTCCATTTTCAATAATACATGAGTCTTTCTGGGGAAGCTTACCCAGGTCCAAAACCTGTAAATCCAAATTTTGGGTCATCCCAATACTGTTTCGAGGAACACACTAAGGGGAAGCATTCATATTTGGAGATTCCTACAAATGAGTCATCATCGATCATTTAACACATTTTTATTAAGAGGTTGCATCTTTCAAACATTGAATTCACAAATATCAACTAGATGTCCTACCTTATGCGTAGCATAACACCTTTTTGACACAAGGAAAAATTATTTTTACAACAAGTGAGTATTGGTCCAATCAGGGTCCCAATTAGAGCCCTATCCATTTGGGATGGATATATACTCTCTGGAACAAATCCTTGTTTCCTATTTTATTCTAACCTAAGTAAATGATAAAAATTAAATTGAATTAGGGGAAATATATGACATAATCAAATATTTACAATATAGTCTAAACAAATTTACAAATTGTTATGTGTGTTTAAGTGTTGTTGTAATAGTTTTGAACGATATGGGGTATGGAAAGGAAATCACCCCATATGTAGTACTTGAAAGGTACCACAGACGTTTAAAAATGGTGATTGAAATGTGGTCTCAGTTAGCCACCAGATTGATTTTTGGGCTCTATTGAAAGAGCTTATGAAAGATTTTGAATATATTTTTTTATATTTTTTAAATGTATTTGCATGCCATGGACCAATCTATTTAATAGAAAACCTAATTCTATCTTGGAGACAAGAGCAAACTGTTTAAACAATTTTTTTCAAATAACAGAAAATGAATCTTGATTCACTTAGAAAGAATTTAGAATAAATATGAGTCAATTAAACAATTCAATAGTACAATATACTTAATCATTTCAAGAGAAACAACAAAAGTGCATTCTAACATTCAATCGATATTGATATAAATAAAAATGGTAGATGGAAATACCAGCAATGCCTTCAATAAAATAAGAAGTAACACAATATCCAAATCACAACATTCAGAAATACATCAACGCCTGAGCGATCTTCAAAAATTGACTAAAATCTTCTTATTATAGTACCATTGTCTTTGAGTGCAACAATTTCCAACCCTTACTCCAACTTAAAGGGTTGTAAATAAAGGAAAGTAAGATAGGATTAACTTTCTAAAGATAGAAAATCAAAAGATTTTCTCACATGGAAATAACAACAAAATAAAACTCCATCGATACATTACAATTCTCTTGTTTTCTAGGTAGGTCATTTTAATCTTGTTCCTATGTTTGTGCGACTTGCACTAATGCATCTGACATATTTTTGGGAGTATTTTCCTTCGATTTATTGGGACCATTTTGAAACTTCTAAGGTATTTGCAAAAGATAGATGGGCGTGAAATTTTTAAGGCTAACCTAACGTCTAGACATAAGGCTCTACGTGTATACTTTCTTACCATTATACCTAGATTAAAATTTTGAAATTATTTTCATCTATTGCAAGGGAAAATGAAAGAATATTTGTATCTTCTGTGAATCCCAAATATTCACTTCCCTGATTATCTTTGCATCGATTGTCTTGTTTTCTTCTACTGCCAATTGACTGATTACTCCTAGTTGTTTTTCTAAGAGCTTAGGGTTGAGGCATGTCAAATTCATTTGTAATATCCAACCCAACGTACCATACAACATCACAAAGATTAATGGCTTGATCAATCAATTCTTTAATTTCTTTACAATTAGAATCCCTTTCACCTAATGAAGCCCACATGAGCTTTTTCTCCTTCTTGAATAATTTCTCAATGTTCTCGTGATCAAATTTCCTCTCCCAATCAATAATCATGCCAAATATTTGACTCATTATCCTATCATCTTCGACTAATGAATCAATTTTATCGGTCAAGGATACTAATTCTTGAAAGAACCTATAAATTTTATCCATCTGCTTGAAGAATTTAGTTTACACCCCTTTCAGTTGTTCATTAATCTTTAAAGTTTGCTCTTTAAAAATATTGATACTTACAGTAGCCTCTTGGATCTATTTTGATTTTTGTTGCAGGGATTGATTTTTTCTTCATATGACATGGAAATTGTTTGCAGATTGGAATCCAATTCCTCTTTAAGAATTCTAATTTCAACATTTTGAAATGGTTTCAAAGATTTAATCTATTGGGAATGTTTCATACCTGTCTCTACTAATATGGCTTGCAAATGTTGTTCTAAATATGATTTTTCCATACCATGTTTTTCCTCCATTTGTTGCATCTAAAGTGAATCCTTCTCTAAGAGTTGAGGCATGAGCTTGTCACTGTTGTTCACTAAATAGCCTGCTCTTTTCCACCTATGCTTCCAATTATTTAATTATGTTAAATTTTCTATCAATTTTTTCAAATAATTCCCCAATTTTATTTTGAGTATAGGTTAAAAAACCTCCTAATGTCGATGTTGATTCTTTTGCTTTCTCTTTAGGATTTCATGTAGCCTGTTAGCCTAATTTCTTTTCTATGTGGTTCATGGACCTTGGAGATCAACGACCATTGTGTCCATGGAATATTTGTACTAGGAAGATCCACCCAAAGGGATCACTTCCTGCCAGCTCAACCACATAGCCTAACCCTGAGAGTGTTAAGACAAATGAACCCGTGATCTCTCAATAGAAAATATGCTTTAGCAATGGGAACTCGGCTAATTGAGCTAACCCTTGGGGTTTGTAGCTTGCCAACTTAATTCTGAGATTGTTTCAATAATTCATGCTTTCTTTTTCTGGACCTCTTAACTTTTGATTTAGATTAGGAATTATAATAATATCCATTTAAAGTAGGCACATTTTTGGCCATTACCTCTACTTTAGGAATTTGTTTGAAAATTAAATATGAAAAAAGAATAGTGGTTGAAATGGGGGTCATTAATACTTCTGGAGAAATATCTTTCACAACCAGCATTAATGAACTTGGTGTTAGTAAAATATTTTGAACTAGTTCCTCCTATATTCCTTAAGAAGTTGTCACAGATTCTGGAATTGTTTTTGGAGAAACATCTTGAACTTCTAAAGTTAGTGACACTATATTTTCATGATTCTCCTTGTTGATTTCTTGAACAATTACCTGAACAATGTCCTAAGCCTTAATTGTCTCTTTATCTTTCTCTGCCTCGGAGGAATCAATTTCCATATGATCATCAAGATGACTTATCTGATCAAGAGATTCAATATCTATGACCATTTTATCTTGAAGAGAGTTTTCCTATTCATGAACTATCATTTGTTTTGTACCTTTAGAATGCTTTGATGCTTCTATTTGAATGATTTCTAATTTAACATGAGATTTATCTATTGGAATAGAAGAAACATGTGACTTTGAGGGATTCAAAATGTCAACATTTTCTTCTTGTGTAGGTTGATAAAAAAATTTAAAGGAATATCTACGAAATAGAAGTTAATATCTTCAAAAAAAAAAAAAAAATTCAAGTAGTATACTAGAATTTACACTTCTTTGCCTGAGATAATTGTCATATGTTTCTTCCCCGAACTTCTTAATTTGACCTTTTCCTCCACGGTCATAAAATGAGCCTTTGATGAAACTTGATCAAAATTATCATAATTGATAAAGACATCATCAAAAAGTGGTTGTTAATGAAGATAAACTTCTGAAAATTTGATTAAGCTTAAATGATCAATAATATCATTCTTTGGATCATATTTGTAATGAGGAAGTGGATGCAACCAAATTTCTTGTAGACCAATATCTTCTACCACAACATGCCCTTTGTCTTTCGATATCATCTAGCTAATTTTGATAGGAAAATTAGGCCATAGTTTATTTTGAACTTTATGTAAAAACCAGTAACTAATCTATCTTGAATGAACTGTGGAAAGACATGAGGTCCTACTTCACTTCCATAGATTTTGATGTAAAAAAATTCTCTTTCATAAACCAATCTCCAATTTGAGATAATGCAGATTGAAATTCCTTGTTCACCCTTGGTGGAGTTATTCCAAACAAAACCTCATGAAAATAAAGCATAATATTGCCAGATATATCATCAAAATGGTTATTGTATCTACTGTCCCACATAATAGAACATAAATGTTGAATAGTTTGTTTATGGCTTAAAGAGTAGCTCAATTCCAATATCAATGGGAGAGGCCCAGATGTAATAACAATATCGATAAGATATGTTCACATAAAGGAACCATGTTGAAAATCTGGAGGGGCACCTAGAGATAGCTTAATTTCTTCTAATCAACCTAATTAAACCTTTTTTTGTTGTTTAAAGATTCCATTGATAAGTGGAACCCATCCTACCTTGCAATGTTTAGGATTTGATTCACCATACAATCTTGTGATCATTCTAATCACAAATATCTAAGGTATTTTGAAGAGTGTTATTGTATAGTCTTTTCCAGTTTTGATTTTAACCCCTTCAGGATCATGAAGGCACTTCTTGATAACTAGGGTATAATTCCTATTCTTCTTACTAAGCACATTGTTTTGAAACTCATTCAAAAAATTTGTATCTGGAAGAATTTTAGGAGAACTAATCTTATAAATGGACCTAAGAACCTCATGTCTCCAAGAAGCAATAACATTGTTGTTGTGATCAACAATGGGCAAGTTTGAATGTGGGCTTGAGAGATGATCCAAATTACCATGTCATAGTAAGGGAACATGGATGGCCTGGTAGCAATTTTGTCCTTTTAGTTGCTTTGTATTTAATAGCTTTATCAGATAAGTTATCATCTGAATTTCTAGGGTCATTCCATTCATTTTTGTCAAAGAAATCAAAGATCTCTTCCCATGAAACAATGTTTACATCCTTGGTCTTGTATGTTGTGTCTAAGATAAATGATGAATTGATATTTCTTTCCTTGAGCACTAGAATTTTTGTCGCTTTCATCTTCATTTTAATATTATAAATGGCATACCTTCAAGATTGTGTTTTTCCATTCTTTCCCATTCTTTCACTTGTAAACAACCTAGAAGGAATGATAAGATATACTAGTTTTAAAAAATGAAAAGTTGAATTCAAAAGAAATACAGGTTAATACTAATTGGCAGAACTCAAACTCTTGAATAAGTGATAGCTCTTTCATATAAAAATTGAGAAGTTGAGCACAAAGAGCATAGGATAATTTAGACTGTAAAAACTTTTTACTACATAGTTATGGTTTTTTTTAAATAAACAACTTTTCAAAAATCTCACAGAGTTAATGGTTTTTGGAAAGAGTAAATAGGTGATTTTTCGAAAATCTCACAGAGTTCATAACTTGTAAACATGTGAAGTGAAACCATTAAAGATTAGTAAATAAAATAGTAAATTTACAACGGATTGTCATATCAATGGTGAAGTACGTAGTTAGGTGTTTGAATAGTCAGAATGTTTAATAAGTTGATGCTCAAATGAGCACAGAGTGGTCGAGCACCAAGTATCATGCATATTGAATTTTATTGAAAACCTATAAAAATCGGAAAAGGAGAAAAAATGTAACTTCATTTAAATACTCGAGACGTCAGGGTGATCGGGACTTGAGAGGTCGAGAGGATGGAAGATCAAGATGCCTTGCTAATAAAATTTTAGCACAATCACTGACATCTAACCCCTCTGGCCTAAAAACCTATTTAAACTAATAAAATAATGCTTTTATCACTTAAGTATTTCAGGTGGTTTTTTTAGTGTATAACAAGAAAATAAAAAATTTAAAGGGCACCTTTTTTTTAAACAAAATAGGAGGTTGTTGTAGACCTAACAACACACCCAAAAGGTAGTCTCTAATAGTCGATAATCTAAAGCCATGTCCATCCCGAAAACATAATTCAGTTTCCTCAAGAAGGCGTCCTTTTAAATTAACTTCTACCTACAACCACGCTAATTTGCGATTAATTTTTGAAAAGAAGTCTTCCTTCACACCCTCGAACTAGCCAATTTTATTATCGATTTCCCTCATAATGGTCAGGTTCCAAAAAAATCAAAGATAGTCTTGGAAAAAGTACCCATACCACCTAGGTTTGCATCAGTTGATGGGAAACATTGAAATACAAATGCCATCATTGTAGGGTAAGACCAGAATGACCCCAAGTTGAGTCCTTTGATATGATTTTTTCGACCTCTACCTTTGAAGAAAGAATAACATAAAACCAACCTCGAATCAAAACATGAAATTGTGGAGTGGTTCCTAAGATCAGATTCTAACACTTGAACCGAAGATTGTGATTATTTAACAACCTTCAATAGGTCCTCTTTGATGAGATCATAGAAATCAAAGAAAAATTGCTAATTGATCTGTTAGTGCTATGACACTTTCCTTTCTGCATACACGATAAGGCTTCCAAAATGTCACTCTCAGTTATAGCAAAGTTACCAACTTAATGAGAAATATAACCTCAAAATGAGAACTCTAGTCTAAAAACCCCCTATTTCCACCAAAAAAAATGAAAATACACCTGAAAATGAAAGGTGTTGATGCTTTTTCTTTTTGGGGGGACTTAAAGTTCCAATTTGTTTTTGGCAATGGCATTAAAAACCAAATTTTGTGTGCAATAAACAAGGAAAAACACCTTGAAAATGAAAAGTATTAATGTTGCATCAATTTTTTGTTTTTTTTAGTTAAAATTCCAAATTTTTTGTGTATTAAATATAAAAAACACCACAAAATTGAAAAGTGTTAATGTTGTATCAATGTCAACACTTTTTTTTGTAAAAATTCCAACATTTTTTTAGCAATGGAATTAAAAATAAAATATCATGACACTGAAAACCTTAAAATTCCAATAGTATTTTTACAATAGCGTTAAAGACAAAATATCATGACTTTAAAAAACCTAAAAATTCAAACAATTTTCAAACATAGAATTCAAAATAAATATCATGACTCCAAAAAACCCTAAAATTTTAACATTTTTCAACAATGGCGTTAAATATAAAATATCACGACTCTGAAAAACCTCAAAATTTCGACATTTTTCTAGCCATGGAGTTAAAACCAAATATCATGACTATAAAAAACCTTAAATTTTCAACATGTTTCAAAACCAAATGTCATGACTAAAAAAACCTTAAAAATGAATACTTAAATCAAGCCATTATAATAAGAGTAAATTTTTTTTAATGCTAAAAGTATAACTCTTATAAAATCTTAACCTAAGACAACTTGACAGGGGATCCCCCTTCATCCAGGATTGATCCACTTTGACCTACAGGCAGCTCTGTTAGTGGATCTAGGACTTTTGCCTTTTATCTCTAAGTTGTTTTTCTCACTTGCTTTGTTTCTCCTCTTTTCTTGGGTTTCTAATGCAAACCTCTATATCATGTGGTGTCTTATTGTAGCTCCTTTTTGTTTTGTTGTTTTAGTTCTTATGCCTAATCAGATTGTGATTATAGGCAATTTTTATTCTATAGTATTTTTAGGTCCTCTGGCCCTTTATGGATCTAGGCCTTTGTGCAACATCGTTTTCTTTTCCAAATTGTTGTTCATTCTTTTCGGTTGATGTTGGACTATGAGGATTATGTGATCTGTTTACGTAAACTTTTTTTCAATGAAAGTAGTTTTGTTTTTTTCCTATAAAAAAGCTTGATACGTTACAACAAATACCTAAAATCAACCATCAAATTGACACGTAGTGAGGGCGAACTTAACTCATTGCAATGAAAACTTTAAAATCAACTACCAAATTAATACACAGTAAGGGCAAACTTGATTCACTGTAATGATAACTTTAAAATCAACTATCAAATTGACACATAGGGGCAAACTTGATTCACTGTAATGATAACTTTAAAATCAACTATCAAATTGACACATAGTAAGGTCGTGTTGAAAATCAAACATCAACACAACCAAAACAACAACAATAAACAACAAAACTCAAAATATATATATATTATATATTAAATTAAATTAAAGTTAAAAATTAAAAATTAAAATTAAAAATTAAAAATTAAAATTAAAAATTAAAATTTAAAAATTAAAAATTTAAAATAAAAATATAAAAATAAATATGAATAAATAATAAATAATGATAAAATAAATAATAAATAATAATAAATAAATAAATAATATAAATAAATATAAAAAATAATATAATAATGAAAAGTAATCCAACTCAAAAACAAGATATAAAACATTTCATCAAAATATTAAAAAACATATTTAATAGAAATATTATATATATATATATATATATATATATATATATATATATTAAAAACCATTAAAAAAAGTTAAGGGCAAGGTCACTGCCCTCGCCTTGCCACGACACCAAGGAGTTGTCGGCATGGTTTTTGGAGTTGCCTGGTCGCTCTGGCCACCATGCTAGTGGCCCCTTGGCATCGTAGCCATGCCAAGGCATTGACCCTACCCTCCCTCACAGAGTTGTTTGTCTAGGTGGGTTCGATTCCCAAATTATTTTTTTTATAACTTTTTTTTGGTTATATAATTAATGTTTTTCAAGTTTTTTTTTCAATTTATTTAGTTTTTGGTGATATAAGTTTCTGGATATATGTTTTGTGCGAGTTTAGCGATGTCCTATGTTTTGAGTTATATCACCACCCCACCCATTATCAGAAACTCAAGTAAAGCAAGATAGATCAGAAAAGAGAGATGGGGTATTTATAAAGAAAGAATCAATTACAAATTGTTAATATGGTCGTTAAAACATAGTTTTAGGAAATAAAATATGTTTATTAAAAAAAATACTACAATTTAAAATAAAATAGAATTAAGATAAAGAATTTAAAACAATAGATATATTATTAAAAAAAAAAAAAGCTATATTAAAATATTTTAACCACATTTTAAATAATTAAAAGAATTATTAAACTACAAATATACGCTAGTTTGTCTTTATTGAGCTTTTTTGGAAGTTTTCTGATGGGTTTTTCTGGTCTAATTTTTGTCGATTCAGGCACCGAAAAGTCCAAAAGTTGCATTAAAAAGAACTCAATAATAAGGTTCTTACACAATTTTAAAAATATTAAATTAATTAATATTTTTTATTAAAAATATTTTGAGCATATACAATAAATAAAATAAAGATAAAATAGATATATTTATTAAAATATAAATAATAAATTATATTTATTAAAAATTATTTTCTAGAATTTATTTATCGAGTTGTCTTTAGTGTGACATTTTGGAAGCTCTTCTGGTCTAATTTCTCTAAAATCTGGAAGTTTATTGGGTAATCCTTGAACAACTGAAGTGCCCTAGGGGGTTTTTCAAGGCGTTAAATCCATATATACAGTCAAAAAACTAGTTTAAATAACACAAATCAAGGTTTCACCTCAAATTTTTTTCGTTGGATTTCGGCACCGGAAAATCCAAAAAGTCGCACTAAAGACAACTCCTTTATTTATTAATTAGAAATTTGTATTAAAAGATTTAACTATAACTTTCAAAATTAATAAAATGAGAAAGAAAATGAGAATGTGAAACAACTAAATTGACTAGGGTCTCATTCATTAAATAGTGTAAATTTGACTTATGACTAATATCCAAATAATTATTTAGTTAGAAGAAAAATAAAGGTTGGGTAAATTGATGAAAAAGATAACAATGATGGAAGTAAAATATTAATTAGTAATCATGATAATAATGAGGAAATATCAAAGAGAGAGGAAAAAAGAAAAGGGAAGGAAGGTTGAGAGGAAAAACACACAAAGAAAAGAAGGAATCAAAGGAGGTTCGGGGGAAGGAAAAACACAAAGAAAAGAAGGAATCAAAGGGGGTTTGGGGGAAGGAAAAACACAAAGAAAAGAATGAATCGAAGGGGGTTCGGGGAGGGGGGCAGAGAAGGAAAAAACATAAAGAAAATGAGGAATCGAAGGGGGTTCAGGGAGGGGGGCGGAGGAGGAAAAAACACAAAGAAAAGAAGGAATCGAAGGGGGTTCGGGGGGGTGGACTAAGAAAACATAAATATAAAATAAGGAGAGATGAAAAGGGGAGGAGGGGGGGAATAGGGAAGGGAAAGGTTAGGTTAGTGACTGACGTGGTGGATAAGAGGTTTCCATGAGTCATTGAGCTTCTACCCATCTTCCATATTGAAATTATTTGGGTGATTTTTTATCTCTAAGGATTCACGAATGAGGGGGCTAAACTAGAAAGATGCAGGGGCAAGGATTTTATTTTGGTCAAAGTTGATGTAGGACTTGTCATATGAACAATGAATTTGGTAGATTCTAGGGCCGAGCATTGGATCAAGCCTATCCTTGGGGACCCTGAAAAATTGTTTTAAAGTCTTGTTGGGTTTAAATAAAGTTTTAATGTTCTTTTTTTGTTAAGAGTTTAGAGATGATATCAGTGGTGCCTTTTATGTAAGGAGGAGAAAGGAGAGCCCTAGGAGCAGAAAGGCGTTCTTTGGGAAGTTGATTAGAGTATGAAGATTTAAAGGTTTTATTTATTTGGGAAGTAAAGTAACCATTCTTAATGAGGGATTTAGTTACGTGGGCTCTCTTGGAGGCTAGAAACTAAGGATCGGACATTTTGACAACTCTACTGAATAAGGAATCGGTCAATGTGAGTTTTCTTGTGATACACTTGGAAGGACAGGGTGCCATCAAAGAGACAAGAAACAAGGACATCCAGAAAGGAAAGTGAGGATCATTCTTCTGATTCCTGATCCTTTAAAGCTTAGTTAAAGGAGCACATCGTTGATATTGCCCACAACTGTGTTTTAAAGTCAGCTTTGGCTTAACATTCCTTCAAGAACAAGCACCTTATTAACTTTAATCAAACTAAAATCCTTGCCTCTGCCTCTGCCCCTTTCCAATCTACTAGCCTCATTCATCAAGCCTTAGAGATTGAAAAGCACCCAAATATTTTGAATAGGGGAGATGGATATAAGTTGAGTGACACATGGAAACCTCTTATCCACCACCTCAGTCACTAATCTAACCCCTCTCTTCCCCATTGTCCTCCCCTTTCCTCCCACCCCCACGGTTCTTTCTTTTATTTATGATTTTTCCTCTATGCCTTCCTTTCATTTCCTTTTTTCCTCTTTCTTTTATGTTTCCTCATTATTATCATGATTATTAATTAAACTTTTATTTCTATCACTGTTATATTTATCATCAATTTATACAATCCTAATTTTTCTTCTTTAAAATTAAAACTAAATAATTAATTGAATATTAATCATAAGTCAAATTTACATTATTTAGTGAATGGATCCTAATTAATTTAGTTTTTTCACATGCTCAATTTCTTTTTTCATTTTATTAATTTTGAAAATTATAGTGCAAAACTTTTAATAAAAAATTATATTAAATTTAATAATATATTTTAATAAATTGAGTATTAATTTCTTTTTCTTTATTTTATTTTGTGGTCAAAACCATATTAATAAATATAATTTAATATATTTTAGATTGTGGTCAAAACCCTATTATTTATATTTCGAGTTGTCTTTAGTGAGCATTTTTGGAAGCTTTGTGAGTGGGTTTTTCCGGTCTAATTTCTCTAAAATCTGGCATGAATTTATTGAAATTACAAATTTGATGGGTAACCCCTGCACAACCGAATTGTGCTAGGGTTTTTCGGGGTGTTGAATCCATATATACACTTAAAAAACCAGTTTAAATGACACAAATCAAGATTTCACCTCAAATTTTTCCACGATTCGACACCGGAAAACCCAAAAAGTCGCACTAAAGACAAACTCCTTTTTATTTTATAATTATTTTTATTAATATATCTTGTTTTTATTTCTTTTATTTATTTTATTATTGTGTGAATCTTTTTAAAATATTTTAAATTATAGTTAAATTTTTTTAATAAACATATTTTATTTCCTAAATATGTTTTAATGGTCGCTAGTTGATTTGTCCATGGGGTCTTGGATAGATGGTGATCGGGTGTTATGATAAGGTACTCCTTGATGTGAAGTCACTGGTTCAATTCCTTACCTTGATTGAGGTGATATATTAGACATGATGAAGATGTAGTCCTTCCAAACTTACAAAAAAATGGTCTCTAGTTGATTCTTTCTTTATAAAAATACCCAACATTATTTTTATTTTTTATTTTTTTAAAATTTTAATAACATTTTATTTTTATTTTTTCAAATTTCGATTTTTGAGACATTTATTTTATTTTTTTATAATTGTTTAATTATAAGTCCATGTCTTGGATAGATGGTGATTGGGTGTTCGCTCCTTGATGTGAAGTCTCATCGGTTTCATTCCCAACTCTTAATCAGGTGATATTGGACATGAGAACATGTAGTCCTACACACATTACACACACACACCACACACAAAAAAAAAAAAATTAATAAATAAAATAATAATATAATAATAATTGTTTAATTTATTTTATTTTTATTTTTATTTTTATTTTCTTGTTCTTTTTTTATTTTGATTTTATTGTTATAATGTCTAATTTTCCCTTTTGTTTTTTTTTCCATTTTTTTGTTTTTAATTTTTTTTTTTTTTTTTTTTTAATTTAAAAAAATATTTTTTTTTTTGTTTTTTAAATTTTGTTCTCAAATTCTTTTTTGAATTTGTTAATTTTATATATAATATATATATATATATATATTGTTATTTTGACTTTTTTCGGGGTTAAAGTTGTTTGTGATTATTTTTGAGCAATTTTTTTTATTTTATTGATAATGATGATGATGATGATGTTTAATATCCACCAAGACCAATATGGTCTATTGCACCTTAAGAAAGTAAGAGATTAGTTGAGATTCTTTAATGTTTTATTTCTATAATCGAAAATAAGGGAGAGAATCATTCGTAGATCACTATAGTTGTTGACTTCACAAGTCAAGAAGGTTGGTAGTGTCGCAAATATTTTGAAATTAGAATGAATGTAAGTAAGAGTTTGGCAGTTGATATGTTGTTGAATGTTAGTTTTGTTGTGCTAATTTCAACTTCAAAATTAAAAACAATTGCTTATCATTTGCTTCATGTGCAAAGGTTTCCTTTATGGTGTTTGTGAATGAACAAGTAAATTTGTGTCAAGTTTTATGTCTAATTCATGAGCAAAATAGCATGAAAATTAAATGTTGAACAGCAGCAAACAAATGTACAGTGAACCATCAAAATGAACATTTAACATAATGTTTTGATGAAGGAGTTCACCCCTCCTAGGCTACATCTCCTTGGTCGAGCTTCCATGTCTTGGGCCTTTATATTAGCTCAAAATGGAGAAAAAAATAACTTTTATAATGCTCTACTTCTCTTGAAATCTACTTCAATGTGCTCAGAACATCAAAATCATGTAGGAATTCCTTTTCTTGATCCCAATTTGGTCGAATTTTGCAAAAGTTATGGCAAAATCAATTTCTCCTAGTTAAACTCCACTAAAACTAGAGGAACTCCAGTTAACTCCGCTAAAACTGGAGTTAGCGCCGATTTTGGAGGGACCGCTATTATAGATCCATTTGGGCACATCAATTCCATCTTCCAGATTAGTGTTTTAGGGCTCATCAAACCCTAATTTCAGTTTCTACATGCCCTAAACAAGTCACCCCTTTGGATGCCTCCTTCCCATAAAGTTTCATGACTTGAAGACATCTAGAAATAGCCTCTAGAGCGACTGCCGCAGGTAAGCCCTTGTAAGGGTGTGCTACAAAGCAGTTGAGTCCACTACCAAGGTGCTCTGCAGAGCACTTAGGCTTCATTTTACCTGCGCTGGGCGAGAATGAGTGAAATTCACATAGGGTTTGGGGAATATTCTTATCCTTTGGAGTCATCTAAAAGTTTCCCTCACTTATCAACTCCTGTGAGCTCGAAAATGGATGAGGAGTGAGTTAAGGTGCATCCTATCCTCTCATCCCTTCCTCCATGGAACTAATTCTAAGTATGGAAGGCCATTCAATGCCACAATTTATGACAAAACCTCCTTCTTCTTCCTATAAATTGACCACTCATCTAAGTGATCAGGGGCTAGATTATGTTGAATTCTAAGGAAATAATGTTGCTATGAGAATTGGCTTTGAAGCAAGTATTGTGATGCTACAAGTTTTTCATGCTTTTGATGCGATGTGGATGGGATCCAAGCTGGAGGAATGACTTTGAATCAGACACAATGGTTGTAATTCCTTCTTCTATCTAATAAAGTGTTTGAACCTTTTTCCATATGATGTGTTATTTCATAATGCTTATATGTATGAACTTATTCTAATTCCTTTCATTTATATTCAATGGATCGTATGCTTTGATCATTTTCGTCTTTTGTTGTGTTGATAGGGTACTTTTCAAGCAGATTAAGTATGGGAAGGAGCGATGGGATCGATAAAAAGGAGACGAGAGGAAAGCGGAACTACATGTAGGCCTTCTATCCTCTCTTCTTATCTATTGCTTATAGGGAAAGTCTAAAACACTTTAAACTATTGTTCTAGGTACAACTACTTGTCTAGTGAATTAGTATTTATCCATAGATGCTAAATTCTCCAAAACAAATTGGCGACTACGTTGGGGAAATATCACCTTTCCTAGTATCTTATCCACCTCCTAGGACATCCTTGTAGACCCTACTTGTGTTCATTGATTGTATTTCAGCCCTTTTGCATTGAATTTTGGTCAAAAATTGAGGTTAGATGGCTCTTGAGTGGCCTCTTAGGAATCAGAGCAAGCTTGGTCAGGGGACAATGCTCTGCAGAGCACCTTTGAGTGAGAGACAGTGCTCTGTAACGCAGTTAGGCCCTCTTTGACCTGCGCTGATCCACCTTAGGGAAAATTTTCACCTTTGGATTGAGTTTTTTTACCAAATTTCCTTTGTTTGATTGCTTGTTGATTGATTAATGAATGTCATGACTCAGAGAAAAAATTTCTATCTCATTTGCCAACCCTACTTTGATTTGATTGATTAATGTTTCTTTAATGTTTTCTTTGTCATTATCAATCTATAGTGAAAGTTAGAATATAGTTGATTAATCTTCGTTCGAAAGAAAGTGTCGTAAATTCTTCTTTTCCCTCGAAACAGAACTGTTGTAAAAGTCTTCGTTCTTATGAAGGATTGATTGATTGTATGTGCATTAGTTTCTTTTTTGTTCATCATAACATTAAGGGATTTGAAAAGAAAAACTTGCATCATTCATATTGTAGTTTGTGAATACTTGAAAGGAATAGCTAGGGAAATTGCATTAGATGTGCTCTTTGCTCTTTGTCAAAGATCTGATTGCTCTATCCCTACTAGCTAGGAGTTTCATTGTTCAATTGAATGAAAATAATGCTTATCATATTAGTTACATTTTAGGAATTGCAAACATACATCACGTGGTGAACCTTAAAAGGAAAATTTTAAAGAAGATCAACTTAAAATTTATCTGAATTTACCTAATGGAGCATTGTCACTTAACGAAAAACATTTAGAGGTCTAGGCTAGAGATGTGTTCCGGCGTCGTAAAACAAAGCAGTTGTCGCTAACTTGTTTGCAATACATCCTGAGTGTGATACCTCATTCCACATAAGTGAGTATATTGTAGCTTGTCCACGTTCCTTCAGGTATATAGGGCGGTGTTACAGTACGTAAAGTATATGGGAATGCTCTCACTGTGTGGTTTTGCATTAGACAGCGTTTATACAGATTGGGCCTCCACCTACTTTCGGGTATATATTTTAGGACAACACTAGGTTGCTATCCATCCCGAGGTAACCGAGTCGACCACCTTGTACACTGATACACCGAACACAACATTCGGGGAGATTGCTTGCCCGTACTTCTCGGTTAGCCGAGAGGTATTCTGCAGTTCATAGTTTCTTGGTAAATCTTTTTCCTAGCTTATCCCTCTTTTGTTTTGTTATGTTACTTTCATTAGAATAAATTTAATTGATCGTGGATAAAATCCTCCATGCTCGCTCCTTAGTTGATCTTAGATTGAAACATATGGCAACAAATCTGGAGCCCACCGATCAAGGAACTCCTTTTGATGGGAATCCTAGTACTTTTCCTCCTTTTGGAAATATTGGTGCTCCATATATGGCTACATTATCCCTTCTAGGATTTACCATTGGCTTGCCAGTATGGTTGTTTACAACCTCCTTGGTTCAAAATGTCGTGATTTCTCCGTAATCGAGTACTCCTCCAACTAGACAAAATCAACCTCCAATTGATCCTAAAGTTGATCCTTTGCCTTCTTCCTCGGTTATTTCTCCCTCCCCTTCTTCGTCTTCACCTGGTGGAAGTATTGGTACTAGTAACCAAGTGGCTAAGAAGAACAAGAAAGGGAAGAAGAAGAAGTAAATTAAGTAGAAGGGAAACCAAGCAACCATTGCTTTTAATGCAACATCTGATGAGAAACCATTCGTCAAGCCTCACAAAGTTCGATATCCATGCAAACTTTGTGTGGGAGATCATATTCTTCGAAATTGTTCTGGTATTCCTCAGATCTTAGAAGAAAGGTCTTCCCGTTCACATCATCCTGTGTCATCAACTTATGGAGATCATGCTAGTGACACACCATCAACTAGAAGTAGTAAAGTTCATGGAAAGAAGGGTAAAGTTATGTTTCCCTGTAGGTTATGTGAAGGGAATCACCCCATTCACCTTTGTCCCTATTTGGGTGAAGCCAAAAAAGTGTTGGATAACCATCATGCTTCATTGCAGTGACTTCCATCTGGTTACAAGAGACTCTCCCTTAATCCTTCACTAGTTGATGAATTGACTGACCAAAATCAATCATCAATCAAACCCACTCTCTCTAAAAGTGAATCCAATGAGTCTATACCTAACCCAAATCAATAGGTCAAGGAAATAGTTGACCCAATTTCACCTTCAGTTAATCGTACCATTCATGAAGAGAGTGAATATGAAACCACTCAGGTTCTTTTCGTTTCTTCAAATTCAAATGAGCTTGGGAGCAATCCTCCTGTTCCATCAAGACAGGAGGAAAATCCTCCCGTTCTTGTAACTCAAGGGGTTAATTATCCCATTTCTACAGTACCCCTCCAAGTGGTCAAGTCGCTTCCTTTTATTGGAATCGACTAGCAAGATTATGTTTTCCTTCTTATGTGCCTTTCCAGATCATAGTACAAGTTTGTAATATGATCGTATCGGGCACTATTATAGATGAAGGTGCATCAATGAGCATCCTTTCCTCAACTGCTTGGTAAGCGCTCAGTTCGCCACCACTTGTGCCAGTTACCCAGAATTTGTTGGCTTTTAACAGAGGAACCAGTCAACCATTAGGGATCCTTCCTCAGTTACCTATTACTTTGGGAGGAAAAATCATTTATTTGAACGTGATGGTAGTCCTAGGACCTTTAGATTACAATTTACTTCTTGGGCACGACTATGTTCATAACATGGGAGCTATTGTATTAACACTCTTTCGAGTGATTTGTTTCTCGCATGAAGGCCAAATTGTCAGCATTGACCAGCTTTCATTTCCCATTCCAAATATGGCTTCCAGTCAACCAACTTCCCTAAATGGTCCTTTTTTACCAATGGTATCATCCCCGCCATGGGTTAATTATGTGGCAACCCGTTTCATACCTACATCAACTGACGATCAATTCAATGATGTTGTACATTATGTACTGGGGGCATTGGAACCAGATCTCTCCTTCCAGAGCATTATTCTCCCATCTGATGAGAATCTCTAGGAATTCATGACCTCCTATCATGGGTCGTGAAAAAAATGTCAATCGAGGATAGTTCTTTTACTGTGTCAACCTCGTTAAAAAATGAAACAGGCCCGTGAGAATAGTTATTTACTGTGTTAACCTCATTAAAAAATGAAATAGCTCCCATGAGGATAGTTCCTGGTCTTGTGTAAACCGCGTTAAAAAATGAAATAAGGAGTATGAGGATAGTTCCTGGTCTTGTGTCAACCTCATTATAAAATGAAACAAGGAGTATGAGGATAGTTATTTTACTGTGTCAACCTCATTAAAAAATGAAACAGGTCCATGAGGATAGTTCCTGGTCTTGTGTCAACCTCATTAAAAAATGAAACAAGGAGTATGAGGATAGTTATTTTACTGTGTCAACCTCGTTAAAAAATGAAACAGGTCCATGAGGATAGTTCTTTTACTGTTTCAGCCTCGTTAAAAAAATGAAACAGCTCTCATGAGGGCAGTTCCTTGTCTTGTGTCAACCTTGTTAAAATATGAAACAAGGAATATGAGCATAGTTCATTTTTTCAAGCTCGTTAAAAAATGAAACAAGGAATCTGAGCAAAGTTCCTTGTCTTGTGTCAAGCTCATTAAAAGATGAAACAAGGTCCCCTAGAGAAAAGTTCCAAGTCGAGTCTTTCACTTGATCTCGTAAAAGAACCTTCATTCCATCCACCTGATAGCCATGAGTAGTCTACTTAGGTGAATGTAATGAAGCTTGGGGGGCATGCACCTAATGGTAAAGTTAAGTTTCCATGTAGGTTATGTGAAGGGAATCACCCCATTCACCTTTGTCCCTATCAGGACGAAGCCGGGAAGGTGTTGGATCACTGTCCTGCTTCACCGCAGCAACTTCCATCTGGTTACAGGAGACTCTCCCTTTCATCATGCTGGGGGCATGTAAACCAATCTCAAGCATAGTTATTTGTTTCAAACTTGTGTAAAAATGAAATTGAATTCAAGCATAGTTCTTCGTTTTAAGCTTGTATAAAAATGAAATTGAATCCAAGCATAGTTTTTTCATTTCGAGCTTATGTAAAAATGAAACTGAATCCAAGCATAGTTCGTCATTTCAAGCTTGTGTAAACATGAAACTGAATCCAAGCATAGTTCCCTATGGTTCAAGCTTGTGTAAAAATGAACCCATTTCCATTTTTAACCCTTGTTATTGCCATTCTATTAGCCTCTTTCATCAGATGAGCCTTGTTTGTTTTCATCCCATCGCCACCATCCCTTTGGCCGATCATACGCTTTCACTTGATTGTTTTACCCTTTTTGAGGAACAGTTGCAATGAGTGGTATTATTAGCCAGCCTCTTCACATAAATCAACATGTTTTGATAAGTTCCAACATCACCGGAACCAGTTACTACCCTAGACACCACTTTTTCCTCAAATTGGAGTCCTCTTTAAGCTCTTTTCAAACTCTCTAAACATGAAAAGATTGTCGAGCGCTTGTCCTTTCCAGCTCATTAACGGATTGGAAATGATATCTCTCTTCTATTATTTTATGCTTTTTCGAGCTTGAGAGATTAATTTACAAAAAATAACTTGTGGAGTTTTCTTTTTGTACCTTTTCAAACTCTCTAAACATGAAAAGGACTGAGTTATTTTTGTCGTTAAACTCGTTAAAAACATCAAATAGCGACAAACTTGTCCATCTAGACAAGACCGAGTTTCACGTTCGCTAGACTCGTTAAAACACCAAATAGCAATGGATTCACCCGAAGGGTGAAAGTATACAAGCATATGTTATCCTCCTTAAGCTTGATAAAAATAAAGAGGTATTGGTCAGCGATGACTGGGGAAAATGGAAAAAGGGGAAACCACTTTATGGTAGCAGGTCGCTCTTGAACATGACACTTTCACTCCATCAATGTGACTATCTGGGTTGGGTTATTAGCTTGATGGTTATCACACCATTGGTTTATCATACCATCCACTGCTTTGTTTTGGGTCAATGCTACCAATTCACTTTAGTGTTGCTGACATGTTCAAGATAATTCATCCTTTGCAATAACATAAACCTTCATTTTCATGACTGCCATTCCTGAACCTTGTGTCATCAGTCAAATTATGTCTTCAAAATTAGTACACTTGTTTCGTGTCGTTGATGTGGGATACATCAAGGCCCTCCTGCGACGAGCGCTTCTTGTCGACATCAATACATTATCCAAGAAGTTGAATTAGAAACACCCTTCCAATACCTTGAGGCTTGCATACATCAATGGCAGGTTTCGCACTTCCAGTGATAGGAATACATCAATGGCCTTCAACCAAAAGACTTTGTATGGTGTTCAACACCAAATCATCCATTCACACCATGCAAAATGTATTGTAGTACCTTGAGGATCATTATCATTATCGATGATCCCTCTCGCATTTGTTAACAACTTACATCATTGGTTGTTAATCAGATGGTGTCTTCCCATGTTCGACTTCAGATCATTTACTCACATGGTTAGACTCGTACTTGAGAGAATGATTGAATGTGATAGAATACCTCGGATCTCGTTTCATCCATCCGGGCTGCGATTTCAGGAGTACTAAATCATATGTACAATGGCTTTACATTGATGGTCATTCCGATCATGGTCTATATCTGTAGACAACTATTTATGTACATGTAATGAAATTTTGTAATTTGAGCATGGGTATGCCTTCCCTCAACAATTCATTTGAAATAAAATATCATGATATATGTATTGTAACTGATGCAGGTCACCTTCCACTTCGATACCTCCTCATCACATCGTAAATAATTTCATTCGACATTGGCATATTTCCGACTTCATGCTTTAGGGGGCAGCTGTTACAGATCCATTTGGGCACATCAATCCCATCATCCAAATCAATGTTTTAGGGCTCATCAAACCCTAATTTCAGTTGCTACATGCCCTAAACAAGTCACCCCTTTGGATGCCTCTTTCTTAGAAAGTTTCATGACTTGAAGACATCCAGAAATAGCCTCTAGAGGGACCAGTGCAGGTAATCCCTTGTAAGGGTGTGCTGCAGAGCAGTTGAGTCCACTACCAGGGTGCTCTATAGAGCACTTAGGCTTCATTTTACCTGTGTTGGGCGAGAATGAGCGAAATTCACATAGGGTTTGGGGAATATTCTTATCTTTTGGAGTCATCTAGAAGTTTCCCTCACTTATCAACTCCTATGAGCTCAAAAATCAATGAGGAATGAGTTAAGGTGAATCCTATCCTCTCATCCCTTCCTCCATGGAACTAATTCTAAGTATGTAAGGCCATTCAATGCCACCATTTATGACAAAACATCCTTATTTTTCCTGTAAATTGACCACTCATCTAAGTGATCAGGGGTTGGACTATGCTGAATTGTAAGGAGATAATGTTGCTATGAGAATTGGCTTTGAAGCAATTATTGTGATGCTACAAGTTTATCATGCTTTTGATGTGATGTGG
The DNA here is from genome assembly GCA_000404065.3 of Pinus taeda. Taxonomy (NCBI): domain Eukaryota; kingdom Viridiplantae; phylum Streptophyta; class Pinopsida; order Pinales; family Pinaceae; genus Pinus; species Pinus taeda. The sequence continues at coordinate 160,560 of APFE030952756.1, read as the reverse complement.
ATGGGATCCAAGCTGGAGGAATGAATTTGAATCAGACACAATGGTTGTAATTCCTTCTTCTATCTAATAAAGTGTTTGAACCTTTTTCCATATGATGTGTTCTTTCATAATGCTTATATGTATGAATTGCTTCTGATTCCTTTCATTTATATTCAATGGATTGTATGCTTTGGTCAGTTTTCGTCCTTTGTTGTGTTGACAGGGTACTTTTCAAGCGGATTAAGTACAAGAAGGAGCGATGGGATCAATACAAAGGAGACGAGAGGAAAGTGGAACTCTAGGTAGGCCTTCTATCCTCTCTTCTTATCTATTGCTTATAGGGAAAGTATAAAACACTTTAAATTGTTGTTCTAGGCACAATTACTTGTCTAGTGAATTAGTATTTATCCATAGATGCCAAATTCTCCAAAACAACCACCAAACTTGACTCCAAACTAAACTACAATTAATTCACGATAAGCTTTTACTAATTATAGACTAATCCACAGTTAGCACATTAAGCATGGTTAAGCTAACCTCCAAACTCCCGTTAGGTAATATTGTGGTCACATGCTGGAATAATCGTGAACGGTTATGGTTTAGTTGGCCACCGATTATGGAGTAGCTCTTAGCCATTTAGCCTCCAGATGTATGGTGGTGTTCACATGGGAGGGGGCTAGCCCATGAGCTAGCTTCCTCCTCCCCCCAACTGTTAACATGTTAAAAAACAAATACAAACTCAAACCATAGTAGGTTAAGAACTACAGCGTGGGTATAGTGGCAAGTCATGTGGTTTGTTCGGTGCAGGTTGTGGGCTCGACACTGCTAACTTGCCATAAAAATTTGTTGAAGCATGCTCATAGTTTGACCTTTGGGGAGGGACACGTGGTGGCCTCCAAGCTTGCACATGTCCCCTCTTCATTGGTCCTTCCCCTTGAAGTCTCTCTTTGCTAATATATAACCAAACTTCATCTCCAAGTTGAAATTTATGATCGACACGTTGTTTGTCATGCCTTGCCTTGTAGCTGCTTTGTCTCTTTTCCAATTGTTCTTGCACTATGTGAAGTATCAACTGAATTTTCTCAATGAAATTCCTTGCCTTATCGATGTCACTATGACCATCAACGGTGATATCTTTCTCAAAGATGAAGTCAATGCAATCTTGGAAAGTACCGAAAATATGCCTCAAACGACGATGTATTTGTGGAAGAATGCTTTGCCTTGTTGTATGCATGATGTATGGAATGCAATTGTTCATCCCACAACTTGGGATGTTTGCTACAATATCCTCTAAGAAGATGAATGATTTTCTTGTTGACCACCTCGGTTTTTCCATCTGTTTGCAAATGAAAGGTTGTACTCTTCTTCAACTTAGTGTCCATCATGTCCCACAAATTTGACTAAAAATTCCCAACGAATCAAGAATCTTGATCACTTATAATGAAAGTAGGAAGACCAAAATTAACCCAAATATTTTGAAAGAAAAGATGAGTTTTATGTTCAGTTGTAATTTTATTTTTACATGGAGTTAGAATACACATATTGTTGAACCTGTCTACAACTACATACAAGTAATCATGACCTTTCCTTGACAATGGAAGACCTCCTACAAAATCCGTTGAGATACTCTCCCATGTACATGAAGGTACCAGAAGTGAAGTGTACAATCCTAGTTTCCTATTGCGAGGCTTACTTGTTGCACATAAAGAACATCCTCTAATGAAATGAGATACATTATCAAACATGCGTGGCCAATAACAATACCTTTGGAGATTCGTTATTATCTTGCCTACACCAAAGTGTCCAACAATCAATGAAGTGTGCACCTCCTTTATGATATTGTTTATTTCTCCCTGTGGAATACATAACTTGCCCAAGTGATACAACAAACTGTTATGTACATGGTAGTCTAACTCTTCAATTTGGTTTCCTTGCCTCAAGCTTGCATACACATCTTGAAAGGCATTATCATATGAATATTGCTCAATGTAACTTTCATGTAAAATAGAATTGTGCTTGAGTAAAATAGATGAATTTACAATAGGCCTAAAAAGCATATTAGCTACCTTATTGTAGATTCCCTTTTTGTACTTGATAACCAAATGAAACTGTTGTAGAAAACCCACCCATCTGAAGTGTCTTGATTGCTGCAACTTTGACTGTGACTGTAAGTACTATAATGGTTGATGGTTGGTATGGATAATGGTCTCCTTCCCCATCAAGTAGTGTTTCCATTTTTTGACACTTTGTACCAATGCGTAAAGTTGTTTTTCATAAGTGGGATAGTTAGTCACAGCACCATAAAAAAATTCAGAATGAAATGAAATGGGCTTACCATGCTACATAAGAACCACTCCCATGGCATAATCACTAGCATCTGTTTGAATCTCAAATGGATCTGAAAGAGCCAATACAAGTTTTGAACTGATCTTTTGTTTTAAAACATCAAATTCTTTCTGTTGTACATCTCCCCAACAGAAGACTTTCTTGACACTATTCAATGCATGTAGTGGAGCTGCAATGGAAGAAAAATTAGCAATAAATTTCCTCCAATATTGTGTTTTGCCCCTAGAAAGCTTCTACCTCTGTAACTATATTGGGCTTGGGCCAATTCACAATGACCTCAACCTTAGAGGGGTCTATCTTCAGCTCACCTCCTCCAACAATGTGTTCCAAATACACTAAAGAAGTCTTGCCAAATTCACGCTTCGACATCTTTAAAAACAATTGTTCTTTTCTCAAGACATCAAGTACTTTGTTCACATGCATGACATGTTCATCTCTAGATTTGCTGAATATGAGAATATCATCTAAGTAAACAATGACAAAGTCATCTAGAAATGGTTTCAATACATCATTCATAACTCTCATGAAAGTAGTTGGAGCATTTGTAAGACCGAAAGGCATAACAAGCCACTCAAACAATCCTTGTTTAGTTTTAAATGCGGTTTTCTGAATGTCCTCCTTAGTTATTCTAACTTGATGATAACCACTTCGTAATTCTAACTTAGTGAAATACTTTTCATACCTCAACTCATCAAGGAAATCATCAATGCTTGGGAGTGGATAATGATTCTTTATTGTTATTTTGTTCAGTGCACAGAAATCCACACACATGTGCCAAGTCTCGTCCTTCTTTGGCACCAAGACAATGGGTGAACCACATGGTGAATTAGATGGGCATATGATACCTTTGTTCAGAAATTCTTGAATTTGCTTCTTGACTTCCATGCTCTCCATGATCGACATGTGATACATGCCAATGTTTGGAAGTGGAACATCATGTTGCAGTTGTATCTCATGCTGAATTCCCCCGTTGGGAGGTAACCTCTTTGGTTCCTAAAACATATCGCCATGCTTGCTTACCACATCAAACAAATCAAATTTTAAATTATCATCAAAACCTTCAAAAGATTCAAAATCAATATCATTCTTTTTCTTGATCATGAGAAGCACAAAATTTGTACTTGCATTTACTAGTCTCTTCATTTGCCCCGCATTAACCAAAGAAATGTTCAACTTTTTGCGATGAGCTCTCACAATATAATCCATTCCATCCTTGAGAAATAGGTATTTCTTCTCATGGAGATAAAATATTGCTTTCCTATTATACAAATATGGGCTTCCCAGAATGATTCATGAGATGTCAAGTGGAACTACATCTAACTCAACTTCATCAATGCATTTTTCAGTAATGGCAAACCTAAATAAGCATTTCATTGTAACCTGTAAATTTGCATTATTGGCTATCCAACCCAAGGGATATGGCTTATGATGAGGTACAGTTTCAAGGTTAAGCTTTTTGACCAAGTCTTATGAAATAAATTTTGATTGTGACCCATTATCAAATAACACATCAATCTTTGTATGATTTGAAATTACCCTTACATGGAACAACTCTATCCTTGATTCTTTATTTAGAGTGTTGTTGTGACCATGTGAGGAACTAACGCTTGCAACAACTTATTTTCTTTTTGTGACCATGGTTGAAATCTTGGTCTCGTGACCAAAATCTGATCCAAGATCATGTTGTGTGGTAGTTGTCATCTTTTGTTTTCCCTTATTGTTTGGTTTCTTAGGCCTTAGTTCGGGATGTAATTTCCAACAATGGATTTCATCATCCCCCGCTTTGGAACAATGTTGGCATATAGTTTTCTCCCCTTCTTTTTTTCACACTTGCATTCTTCTTTCCCTTCCATTTTCCACCCTTCTCTTTCTCCTTGCCCTTGAATGGCTTCTTCTTACTACCCTCTTCTTGAATGTTCTTTCCTCTTGCTTCAAGGTGTGTGGCTTGCACAAATACCTCATCTAAATTTCTGAACATAAGGATAGTATGTTTTAAGTAGGAATGTAAACCCCCAATATATTTCAACAATGTATCTTGGGAATTCAAGTTTACTTCTAACCACAAAGCCCACTTCCTAAAATCCTGGGTATAGTCTTGAACTATTTGGCCCTTGAGTTGCCTAAAATTTTGCCAACTCATAATGGATTTTTGCATATAGGATAAAGGATAAAACTTTCTTTTAATTGCATAAACAAATTCAACCCAAGAAATGGATATCTTACCATGAATTCACATTTCCTCTTGAGTATTTGCCTCCCACCAAACCAGTGTTTCTCCTTCTAGCCTCAATGAAGTCAACTAGATTTTTATGTCATCTTCTTGAAGGTTTTAAATTCTGCAATAAACCTCCAATTGTCAAATCCAATTGTCTAACTTTTCTGCATTCACCTCGCCATTGTACATGGGAAGTTCAAACTTAATGTTGAGTAAGGGAGTTTTTTCCTTTGTGGTTTTTGAATGAGTATGAACAGTTTTTGTGGTGGAAGTGGAAGATGATGTTGTTTGAGATGTTGAGGAAGATGATGAAGATGGTAGAGATGGAGGAGGCTTTCCTCCAATACCCTTTGAATCCTTCTTTTCATCTTTTTTATCCTCTGAGCTTCCCTTTCCAATTGGGGGCTTAGAAATCTCTCCAGCAATTCTAGTATTCCTCTCTTCATAGAGGACTCTAACCATGTCAATTAAGTCATAGAAAGCTTTCTTGAATGCTTCCTCTTCTGAAATACCTTCAGTCCCTCTTGCTCCAGACATGATGGCTTGGGATTCAAGCTCAGCTTCGAGTATTGCTTGTACCTTCTCAATTTCAATTGAAGGTAAAACTTGAGGTGCTTCAAGTGAAGCTGGGATTTTGGGTGGAGATTGTGGCCTTGTGGCTCTCCTTATTCTGGGCATTACCTCAAGAGTTGCAACCAATAGTTTCCCTTCTCCTCTCTGCAACTTTAACCTTGTAAGCATCACAAATTTGCAACCATTAAAACCCTACTTGCACAAAACTCAAGAAATCAAGCAAATAAACTTTGCTCTGATACCAACTTGATCTGTTTTTTAATATTAGTTTTGTTGTGCTAATTTCAACTCAAAAATTAAAACAACTACTTATCATTTGCTTCATGTGCATAGGTTTCCTTTATGGTGTTTGTGAATGAACAGGTAAATTTGTGTCAAGTTTTATGTCTAATTCATGAGAAAAATAGCATGAAAATCAAATGTTGAACAGTAGCAAACAAATATACAAAAAACCATCAAAAGTAACACTTAATGCAGTGTTTTGATGAAGGAGTTCATCCCTCCTAGACCACATCTCCTTGGTCCAACTTCCATGGCTTGGGCCTCTATATCAGCTCAAAATGGAAAAATAAATAAATAATAATAATGTTTACAATGCTCTACTGCTCTTGAAACCTACTTCAATGTGCTCAGAACATCAAAATCATCTAGGAATGCCTTTTCTTTATCCCAATTTGGTCGAATTTTGCAAAAGTTATGGCAAAATCAATTTCTCCTAGTAAAACTCCACTAAAACTTGAGGAACTCCAGTTAACTCCGCTAAAATTCGAGTTAGCACCAATTTTGGAGGGACCACCGAACTTGCCGCCAAACTAAACTGCAGTTAATTAACAATAAGCATGTATTATTTATGGACTAATCTATAGTTAGCGCATTAAGCGTGGTTAAGCTAACCTCCAGATTTCAGTTAGGTAATAGTGTGATCACATGCTGGAATAACCGTGAATGGTTATGGTTTAGTTGGCCGCCAGTTATGGATTAGCTGTTAGCCATTTAGCCGTCAGATGTATGGTGGTGTTCACATGGGAGGGGGTTGGCTCCCTCCTCCCCCTAACTGTTAATATGTTAAACAACAAATACAAACTCAAACCATAGTAGGTTGAGAACTACAGCGCGGGTATAGTGGTAAGTCACATGGCTTGTTCGGTGCAGGTCGTGGGTTCGACTTGCCATAAAATTTTGTTGCAGTGCTCTGATAGTTTGACCTTTGGGGAGGGAAACGTGGCGGCCTTCGAGCTTGCCACATGTCCCCTCTTCTTTGGTCCATCCTCCACCAATGGAAAAACACTTAATCACCACATTGTCGACCAATTCTAATGCGTCACTTGATGAAATCACACTGGACGTTGACCACCTTTGACCCTGCCCAATCACTTACCACGTCAACAGTACGGACTACTAACTGTGCAGTGACTATACCTTTTTTTTCAAAAAATCCTCTATTTGACAAAGAGGATAGAACACGATATCTTCCTCGTATGAGCTCAGTTTTGAGTGAAACAAGTTGCATTGGGATTGTATCGTCGAGACGAATGCGGTCGTTCAGGTTTAAAGCGATTCTGAACACTTCAATTTTTGAGCTAAATATTGAGCACCTAATTTTGTCCAAGAGAAAATGTTTTTCATCTTCAACCCTTTTAGTATCACAAAGGTGGCAAACTCTTTTGTCCCAAGGTGTTTTGGGAATTGACCAATGCCCGGTTTCACTTTGAATCTCACGACAATTAGTTCTTATACTGGAAATTTTCATTATCTTCTTAGCAATGGTCAAGACAGAAAGATAATTTTGGTTATCTATGTAATGTCCCTTAATAATAAATAATAAATAATAAAAATATTAATATTAATATTAAACAATAGATAAAATAACAAATAATAATAAATTAATTACATGCTTTAAATAAATATAAATAAAAGAAATAAAACAAGAAAAATAGTAATAATAATAAATTAATTACATGCTTTAAATAAATATAAATAAAAGAAATAAAACAATAAAAATAGTAAAAATCAGTACAACTGTCAAAAATTAAAAACAAAAGAATAAAACAAGAAAGCAGTAAGTTGCATGTTAGCACATGGAGTGTGTGCATGTGGTTCCCCTTCTAATGTTTGCTCTATTTAATAGATGGTGAGGAAGATGGTAGGCATTCCATCATTCCAAGATCATGTCATTCATTCTCTTGGGATAATAGTGTTCTAAGACAGAGCAGTCACTGGAAATAGTACGTTGATTGAGGGCTCGGGGGTGGCCACTTGCCCACCCACCCGATTGCCCACCCGCTCACCCGCCCGGCGCCCACCCACGGGGTTGCCCACCCGCCCACACGACCACCCGACCACTCGCCCGCCTAGCGCCTGCCTTCCCGTTCGCCCGGCGCCGACCCGCCCACCCGTCAAGGGTGGCCAGGCGATTCCGAGAATCACCAGCCACCCCGAGGGCGGGTAGGCCGTCGGGTGGCGCGGTGTGGAATTGTCGTAACCCCACCCTGCGCCACCATGGCAGCCCACCCATCCGCCCACAAAGGTTGGGCGATTCTCGGAATCGCCCACCACTCTGCAAACGGATGGGGTGGTGTCGGGGGGCTTCTACCATTTCTCCAGATATTGATCTCTTTCTCTGTCTTCAATCTACCCCTTAAGGGGACGCTAAGGGATAGATTGAAGACAGAGAAGGAGATCAATATCAAGAGACATGGTAGAAGTTGTTGCCGCAGCCCCCCTCATGCCACCCTGCCCGGTAGGCTACCTGGGTGGCACAAGGGGAAGGTTTTCGCAGCCCCCCGTACCACCGTGATGGCCTCCACACGGGTGGGCGAACCGCCGGGGTGGCGTGGGGAGAGGTTGTGGCAACAACTCCTACCATTTCTCGCCCCATTGATCTCCTTCTCCGTCTTCAATCTACCCCCTAGCCTCCCCCTTGAGGGGTAGATTGAAGACGGAGAAGGAGATCAATGTGGGGAGAAATGGTAGGGGTTGTTGCCACAGCCTCCCCTCGCACCACCCCGGTGACCGGCCTCCTCGAGGGGTGGCAGACGATTTTCTTAGTATTAATATTTTTTTAATTTCAATTATCTGATTATACAAATTAAAAATGTATGATACATTTTCGTTGTTAATTTAAGTTAATATGTTTTCGTTATTTACTAATTTATGTGTTTCTATTTTTCAGGAAAATGGCATCAAAGAATATTTTTGTGAATCTTTCTAGAGCAAAGACTCTTAAAGGTGCATCTTCAAAAAACATTGGTGAACGAACTCCACCTGAGCTCATGGCTACAAATATTTCAAGTGCCTCAAATGATAAGAAGATGATTTCATACTGGAAGAATTCAAAAGAGGTGAAATTTCCATCAAGAATCTGATATGTGAAAGAAAGAGAAAACCAAAATGTGAATATATATCTATATATTGATATACCAAATGATAACGGAATTTATGAGGTGATGGGAAGATCATAAATATGTGTTCGGTACTGGACACGGAAGTTGTTTACATACTTACAAAAGCTCCCAAGTCACATGAAATGATTAAATACCAACTATCATATTCATTGTATGACACGAGAGAGGTATCTACAAAGTTTTGTAAACAAATCGTAAATGAGATGAAACAAAACATCGTAAGTATTGTTATTTATATTTGTATTTTGCTTTCTTGAAAGTGTCTCGCTATATTTTTTAACTTCGTTTTTATTGACACCTAATATTTTGTTTGGCAGAATTTTGTTGAAAGTTGTTCAATTAGGTTGGGAGCCATTCATTTCATAGAGCATGATATCATGAAAGTTGTCAGCAGTTTTGACTCAATGTCAGAGGAAGATATGGAAAACAAGCAAAATGTAGTAATTGATGATGCTACAAAACTACATCCAAAGGATCAGAAAAAAAAAGGGTCTCTAGTGGATAAATCTAGCAAGGGTAGACAAGTTACTTTTGAGGATGATGAAATTGAAACTGACAGTGAAGCATATGTTGTCATTACTGAAGATGACATTGGAACTGAAAAGCGTTGTAAAAGACCAAAAGTAACAATGCCCAAGAATAAATCTGTTGAGAAAGTTATGACGAAGAAAAGTAAAGTTGAAGATTTTGAAGTAGTCATTACCAGCAGTCAAGAACCTAGTGAAACATCAAAAGAAAGAAAAGCAATCATTACACCAAGCGCTGATTTAGAGGATGGAATTATCAAAACAAAACAAAATGCCATTTGACAAAATTTGACAAAGAGAAACTTAATTGATGGTGGTTTCACATTTCAGCTTAATGTCAGACAAACCTATAAGGAAAGTGAAGGACAATGTCAACATAAAGTCAGAAAGCCACATCATCTACATGTTCACAACTTGAAGACATTGATGAGGTACAATCCATATGCTCATGTGGTTAGTTATGTGCTTCTTTTTGATCCACTTCAAGTTCCCAACAAAGAAGCATTTTATAAGTCAAAATTTTTTGAATACAATTATTATGTGCTTGGGGGGAACCATTATGTAGAAGCTCAAAGACAATTGATGGAGGAATATCCTAATAACCCACATTTTGAAACAATGAAATGTATCATTTATGTTGGTTTATCAGAGACAGAAGCAAAGTTAGTGGCATGGGATCATAATTCAGATAATGAATATAAGATGTCTATGACTTTCATCCAAAGGTTTGGATTTATTCATAGTGAATTTCAAGAAAAATGTGGTGGGGATAGGATAAATTTTACTACAGATTTCTGAAAGGAATGTTGTATGGAAATAGGCTATCAAATTGAAGAAAAAACCAATTCAAAAGGTGGAAAAGGCAACAAAATTAGTGATTTATTCAGACGTGTTGATAACATTTTCTAATTGGCATTTAGAACTGGAGATGTTTGGAAGTTTATTGATGAGATTTTTAGCACGTGAGAAAACATTAGCATTAAAAAACAGAAGGTCAAAAAGTCTAAGCCATTGATATGTAGAAGTAGTAAATCAACTCCTGAAATGAAGCAGCTTCTAGAAGATATGACTATCACACCTTGGAGAGCAATGCAAGGAGTGAAAGATGAAAAAATTGTCAAAACAATATTATCTCGTGTGAGGTCAAGGGAATTATCATTGGAGAAAATGTCTAAGGAATTTCAAAAATAAGTTTGTTAAATTATTTTTATTTATTTCTAGATTATAATTTTCTTTTAAATAAAACATGTTGTTCTTGGTAGTATCTGTTATACATATCATTATATTAACTTTTTGTTACTTTATCTATGCAGACACAAAGTTTCCATGAAAATTCAAGAACAAATGGTTAAATTGTTGAATGAAGGTAGTTTGGATGATGTTGTACACAACTATCCAGATTCAAGTTCTACACCAACATTAAAAGCTTTTTATCTTGCATTTAAAAAGGTATCTTGATTTATACATTCATTTTTATTCATTTGTGTACTATTTTTAATTTATAACTCTCACATATATTTGTTTATTTTATAAAAGATGAAGAAGGATGATAATGGAGCACCAGGTAGTTTCAAATCCTTTACTGAAAAAATAAAGATCGAAAGACTGAAGAAGCAACGTATTAAGAATGCTGAACTTGATCCAACTCTTACTCATTTCATTTGGAATGGGCTAGACACTATTCAATATCAAGTAATACAAGGCGATTGTGAAGACATTGCTAAACTCATACCCAAAAGGTATTATGCCTAATTATTGTAGATATTCCCCATGGTTTCAATATTCCAAACATTGACTATGATAGTGACCCTTATACTTATCGAGCTCTTAGTAAAGTGGTTGCGGGATTTGTAGAAGTCACGTCATCACCATTATGGAGATTTGTGACATTTCATTCAGACACACAATTGCCAATGATATTGTCAAGCTTCAAAGGGAAACCAAATTCAAGGATGCAGCTTACATGGTAAGACGTTTAAAATGTATATTTGATTAATGTTGAAAAATTCATTTATGCACAAGTTAATTGAACTTTTACTATTTCATGTTACAAGCAAAAGTCAAATCTTCTTAACCGTGAAGATCAACAATTTATAAATGATTGTGAGTTCATTCATATTGATAGTTGGGCAAAAAATGATAGCTATATGTCTATGATTTTTAATCGAGTAGACGAAAAGAGTCATAGCCAAATACTGACTTATGATGTTGTTGTGAGAAAACTAACATATGAAGACAAAGAAGCAAAAGGAGAGATAGTTAACATTTATCAAAAACCGCAATTATTGATTAACTATCTTATAAACATATAAATGAAGGGGATTGGCTTCTGGATTTATTTTCTGGCTCAGGTAAGTTTTATTATATGGAATTGAATTTTAATATGTTATTTTTTAATTAATATGTCATTGTACTAATTTACTTCATTATTTCTTTTGTGCTTGATAATTAGGTACAACACTAGCATGTTGCCTTCAAAAAGGAAGAAATTGCGTTGAAATTGAAAAAGATCCAATACAGTGCAATTTCATTCAACAAAGAATTAATGCTCTTTAATTTCTTCCAGATGCAATGCAAGAAATTGGGTTGAAGAAAGGGGACTTTAGTGAATCATGTGTGGCAAAAGAGGCAAAGGAACCCCAACCACCATTACATGGAATGTTTGGAAAGACATACATTGGGAGATTCACAGACATCAAAGATCCATTAAAAGAGGAAAATGAGCAAAAGGAAGCAGAAAATATTGTGGAAGAAGACAATGATGAAACTCTAGAGGACGAAGAGTTTGGATTACGTGACATTGTCGATTAAATCTAAGTTATGCTTGGAAATCAAGCTCATTTTTTGTAATTATTAAGTAGTTATATTTGTAATGTTTTGACATTGACATTTTATAAGAAGAATAAACACTCAATTAAGGTTGTTATGCGTTCAATATTTGTAATATGTGATTTTCGCATTAATTTTTAAGTTAATCATCATTTTTTGACCAAAAAAAAAAACTATTATTTAACCATTTTTAGTTAAAATTTTCGTCTAAAAATTGTGATTTTGACATGTCAATTCTAGCAAAAAATAATCAAAACGTGTAGTTTTTTAGTTATATTTATGTTAAAAATGGTTATTTTTATGTCCATTGTTAAAAAATATTGTTTTTTAGAAACAATTATTTCATGTGGATTGAAAAATTAATTAATAATGTATAAATATGTAGAATATCGAAAATTCAAACTATCAACCTTCCAATTTAAAAATGCGAAACAATAAAAACCTCACTACAAAAAATTAAAATTAAAATAAAAACAAGAAAATATGAAGAAAACAACCACTTCAAAAATTATTAAATTTACAAAATAATTATTTACATTTCATACATTAGAAAATAAATAAATTAATAAGCCTTTTAAAAAAAGGGCCTAGTGTAGAATTACCACTTTTTTAAATCAGCATCAAAAACACTACCAGTCTCAAACGCAATGTACCTAAAAAAAATTTAGGGAAAAAAACTATGCTCTAAAAAACACATGTGTCTTCTGCATCATCACTTTTCAAAATCGGGTCACTTTTTTGCTATCTCTACAAAATGGGTAACAGTATGAGTTCCCATTTCAAAGTTTACATTGTTAGTCATGGTGAATGAATTTTCTTTCAAAATTCAAGTACCTTCTTAAAACAATAATGCCACCAATATTCTTAAGCTTTACTCATTTGAATTTTGATTTTATGTTGAGACAATTCTCTAAGTTTTATTCAAACATCATTATTACCTTCCAACTCATGTTTTCCATGATTTAATACGACAAAATTAGTGATTATTAATAATTTGCATGATCAATCAAACAGTTTCACATTTGGCAATGGTCTAATTGCATGTCGTGCAGTAGGGGAAAAATATACAAAACAATAGAGTGAAATTAATCAAGAATCTTCAAAACTTTGTTGAAAATTTTGGCATGGTTAATACATATCTGGTTAAAAATTCACTGCATAATTATCACAACAATAATCTATGTATCTTGGCTCTCATTTTATGCTTCTTCAATGATGAATCTTGATATTGAGTGACTGATAATATTATTACAGTGTTTGGCTATCATTGCATGCATATGTGGGTGACTTGATTTCACTCTTAGAAATCTGATACTTTTAGAGATCGGATATAGGTCTGATCTTGACATTACAGTGATATATTACCTTTGCATTTGGCACTAAGCTGGAATCTAGATCATTAGTACTCCTTATCTTGCATTCAGTGATCATTTGAGAAGTGAATTGGTGGATTGATTGGATCATCTAGTGACTCACATCACATTGCAGTTTTGCTTTAATTAGCTATTGAATTTGGTATCTAAGGAGTGATATATTCTTGGCAATAAGCTACAACAATTGGATTTCTTGACAGCAGACTAACATTGGTATAACTTAAAGTTTGGTGCATTCATTAGTTCCTCATTGGTTTTCTCATGCATCATTATAGACCGCAGATTGATATTTGCATTAGTATTGGAATGAGCCTCCTTTCTTATTTCTTTTTTGGGTTGGATATCAGCCCTTTCCTCTGTGGTTCTCTACTCTCATTAGAATCTCATTGCATGGTAAAACCACTAATAGAAATCTCATTTTCTTGAGTTGTTTATGCTTGCATCCTCTTAACATTTTCTAAATGCTATTTCATAAAATGAAAAGTGCTATTAGCAACTACAATAGTTAAAGGTGTGACAGTGCTTCACTAATCTAAAAGTTTATTAATCCAAGGTGTTTCTCACATAGCTCTCTCTGTTACAACCATATAACAAAGCAAAATTCTAAATGAGTCACATGATTAAAGGTATATAGTTTTGTTATTACTCATTGATTCATTGAAAAAAAAAATTGTGATCTTGTAATCTTGGATGGTGATAATCTACCCATAATTGACGATGTATAATTCTCTGAAAAATCGATATATTTTCTGTCTATCAACTTATTTTCACATGAATTTTGCCTTGAGAATCCTGTGATACCATGCAATGATGTTCAATGATGGTCATTTCCGAACATTGTAAACAACTGACCTTCACATCCTAAACATTCATTTCTTGTGATTAAACAATATGCCAACTGACATGACTCGATCCACATTGGATGGCATTTTCTTTAAAAATTTTGAGCACTATTGATATGGTATACTGGCATGTTTTTGTGGAGGAACAAATCTTTAATGCTGGTGTAACTACTCACCACCGGTTCATTTTACAACACAGTTTACATAGCACTTGAAGTATTTGGATAATTGATGTTGAAATTTGTCACCAATTAAAGTGCTCTAAAATAGTTGTAATTTACAATGGATAAACTCTAATATCTTATTACCTTTAGATGATCGTTATTCACTTGCATCTGTTCATTATTTTATGGTTTCAATCTGATCTAAAAACACAGAGATAACATTCCTTGAATGTTGATCATATTATTAACTAATTATTTGGGTTGGATTACTATTCTCATTGTCCTTTAGGGATAGCAGTTTGCTTGGCATTTCTCTGGTCTATTATTGCAAGAATACAACTATCTGAATATGCTCTTCTAACGATGACAACAAATCCTTGATGATTAAGATGTGATGAACTAAGTAGGAGTACTTACTTAGCTAAGACAGATATATTTTTTTTATGGAGCACCTAAATCATGTTTTATTGTGTAAACTTTATGATACATCAAAATCAGACACTATGATTTCAGTTTAGTTTAATTAACTGCTACGATGTTGAGTATAATGTTACATTAGGTTTCGTGATTCAAGGTTAATTACACATATTGGATAAAGTTGTCTAAGGAGAAGTGGAAAGGAAAAAACTTGCAAATTTTCTAAGGATAATAACTAATGATAGATCATGTGATTATGGCCAACTTGGTGCTAGATAGATACTTATGGTGGTTGAGAAGAAGTGTCACAACAAGGGTAAGAAATCAGTAAGAAGAGGCAACCTATTTTATAACACAATGGAAGAATTTGGTATAATCATAACTTGGTACTCTAAAGGCATCACTCTAAGGTCTATCTAAGGATGATGCACATAAAGAAGAAAATATTGGCAATCAACTAATGAAGTTGAAAAATCATGGTAATAGTGAAGGTCATTTTAAGGAACCTAGAAGGTATGATAAAATAGAATGATTGGAGAAGATAAGTTGTGTGCATAACAACATCTATAACAATGGGAGAGCCACATTGTAAATTTTTCCATAGGTGACTAACTATATGAATGAATTATGGATAACAAGATGAAGGATTAGGCAATTTTATTATGTTGATGTCTTAAAACAGGAAATGATAAGCGGATTACATTTGGTAGCCATCTTAATGAATTTATTTATCAAGTATTAACCAAGTTGGGAAATAGTAACAAGATTTCTAAAGTATATCAGTACTATGTTTTTAAGAGAGGAAGAAAAGAAACCACAATGACTAGAGGTGAGAAATTAAAGTCAATTTACTAAAATAGAATGAAGTGAAGAAACTTCCATTTTTGAAGCTAGTAGACATGGAATAGTAGGAAATTAAGACTAGGAGAAAAATAAAAATATATCTATGAATATCTGGTAGGAGGAATGAAGGGATGTTCTATCAAGAAGAAATTTCTTTTAATGGCATCGATGAGCGAAGCGAGAAACATGATTGGTAATGGTCATAATGATGATCTACATATTTTGAAAATGTGAAGATATGAAGTTGAGAATTTCCATGACGATAAACGAGGAAGTATAGGAAGGAATGTTGCTAGAAATTTTATAAGGATACCTTTAGAAAGATTGTGTACATAGTGACAAAAGAAGTGAAAGTCAATTAATAGAGGTTGTACTTGACTAATTTGCACTTGTTGTTTCATGAGTACGACTTTCCATAACGTTAAAAGGGGTTGTTTCCCCATAACACCTCACATTTAAATTTTTCATGGACAATGATGGTAGTAGTATTTCCAACTGTTTCAAAATCTAAAATAATGATACTATTTAATGAGAAAGAGTCTTTTGTCCAACTTGATGAAGGGTGCATTTATGATAAAGCAATTAAGTGGTATTGAGATAGGAACTTGACGAGATAAGAAAATATTTTTGTGGATGAAAGTGATAATTGTTAAATGATGTAGGTATAAGTCAACATGGATCAACAAATCCTCATGCAAGTAAATTAAGCATGATATAAAATTAAATCATGATGACCTAGTGTTTATATGCAATTGCATATAGCATTATTGGAATCAGTAAGCCAAAGGGTAAATGGATGTAAAACCAAAGGATTTTAATTTTGAGATAGAAGATTTAAATAATGATTGTATAACGAGAGATTAAGACTCAAGATGATGAGGCTGATATGAAATTTAATGATGTACTTAGATGATTATACCTATGGTGTAAATGGTCAACTTCCTAGTTGAAAGAAGTAGAAATGATTATTGAAAAGGAATTGGTATCTTGATGAAATCATAACACTAATAACCCTGATGAGATAACATAGATCCTAGATGGATGTTGAATAATCTTAGTTCATAGTTGAATGTGTGTAAGTAAATGAATGCTTATAGAGTATTATTCTATATTTGATAAGTGTTGAGATGTTTCTCATATTGACAATGTTTCATGATATGATGGTATGAGGGTGATCATGCCCATGTGGTTCAAATTTATATAGTTGTTACAATAGTGATGATGTATACTTATGATGATTATGATGTGCATAGTTATTATGATGTTATGTCATGGTATATTGACATATTCATTTACTACGTGATGATAGGTATTTAATGTTAAATACTCATGATGGATATGATATGCATACTGTGGCATAGGAATTATGATGTTGATGTTATAACTTATGAGGGTATTTCATAAGGTGAAGCATGTGATATTTGCATACAAATTTATGACATGCTTGAGCATGCAATTCGTTATTATTCATAATGTTGTGATTAACAATGATGAATGTTCTCATGATGACATGCACGACTTGGCATGTGGATTATTTTCTATGATACTATGATGGTATGGCTAATGCATCGGTTACATGTTGAGGTGTGATGATTCATAGAACTCCACAAATGGGCCGAGAGGGCCAGTTTATTTGATGATCTCATGCGAGCCCATACACACGAAGGAGAATAAGTAACACCATATGGGTTGGGGACAAACTCAATCAACACTACATATGCCAGTGGTTCCTTTGTCTTGTATAGCTCTTGATGGTTAGCTCTTGAAGGGCTATGGGACCATCTTGAGGAGGCCAAGTGCCTGATGTTCTAGTCTAGGTGCCTAGTATTGTATTGGGATGCCGAAGTCTGGTGGGGGTGTAAGGACATCACTGCCTGGGGTTGTGCTCCTTAGTGAGTTGTGGAGGGAGTGGGCCAACTTTACGAGATTCCCAATGACATTGAGCACTGTACCGGATGCCTGCCTTGGGGCAGATGAGGTATGAGTTAGGCGCAAGCCTTGGGGCCAGCCTTGGACTAGGATACAGACTGAGGAGGCTTATGCCTGATTCCGAAAATGGAAGTCTTACGCCTAATTCCGAAAGTGGGAAAAAGGACAGAGATTCCTTAGGATTTCCCAGGTGTTGTGAAACTTTCAATGCCTACTGGTTATACTAGTTCAGCAAAGGGTGCCAGGACTGTTACATGACATAATAAATAACAAAATAAATGTAATGTCCCTTAATAATAAATAATAAATAGTAAATATTAAACAATAAATTAATTACATGCTTTAAATAAATATAAATAAAAGAAATAAAACAAGAAAAATAGTAATAATAATCAATTAGCTATATGCTTTAAATAAATATAAATAAAAAAATAAAACAAGAAAAATAGTAAAAATCAGTAAAAGTATCAAAAAGTAAAAACAAAAGAATAAAACAAGAAAGCAGTAAGTTGCATGTTGACACATGGAGTGTGTGCATGTGGTTCCCCTTCTAATGTTTGCTCTATTTAATAGATGGTGAGGAAGATGATAGGCATTCCATCATTCCAAGATCCTGTCATTCATTCTCTTGGGAGAATAGTGTTCTAAGACAGAGGAGTCACTGGTAGTAGTACGTTGATTGAGGGCTTGGGGGTGGTCAGTTGTAGCAAGTCCTTGTGCAATTGAGCCTATAGTTGGGAGGAGAGTCGTCCCCAAAACCTTGTTGCCGTTAGCAGACGTCAACCACAGGTAAGTGCTACTCTGACTTGAATTTGATATTAATTAGAAAATTAATTATATGTTATTTTGGACTGTTACAATCTGTATTGGGGTTGATCACCTCGTTATAGTACCTTAGCTTCATTTTCCCTCTAACTCCTTATCTTCCCACAACTTGTCCTTAAATTTGGAAGTAATGATGTTTTTAATACTATCCTTGTTCTCCAAAATGATCTCCTCTTTTATCCCCCAATGGTCTAGCCAAGACTAGGCATTTTTACTCCAACCTCACTTGAGTCGGAGGTGGGTGTTTTGGCTAGATCTAAAAGAAATTTTGGGGAACCTCTTCACTTCTATGGTGTATAACTTCTTCTTATACATGAGATACCTAATCATAATCATACTTTCAATGGGGGAAAGACTAGCATCAATCAGGAGGATAGAGTAGGGAGTATTTCCTTTAATCTTGAGGTTATAGGTATAAATTCTTTTGGATCAACTCAATCTTCCTCCAAGATTCTCTATATATATTACAACCCCAAACCTCACATCCATATAAAATAACAGCAGTGATGGGAGTCATGATGTTAGTCTTGTTAGTATTAATAGTCATACCCATCTTGGAGTAGTAGCCTTGGAGGATTCTAAGTTGCTTGTCAAGACATCGTGGCTCCTACTTAGAAGAACGATATCGTCAACATAAAGGAGAAGAGTAATGAACAAACCAGTGAGCCCAGGGCCATCATATATTTTAGCTTCAAAACACTCTTCGAGCTTATCAATGTAAATGCCAAAAAAGGTGGGGGATAGGGGATACCCTTGCTTAAATCCAATTTACATTTAATTTCTTCTAATCAACCCTTAGTGGTATTAAGCTTGGCAATAACATTTTTGTATAACCTAATCACAACAACCCTTAACTCAAGAAGAACCATTATCTCTTCTAGCCTCTTCCATAGCTTATCCCAAGGAACTGTGCCAAAATATTTTCTAAAGTCAACAAAATAATCTTAAAGATCATTTTTATTATTGTGAGATTCCTCAACAATGATCCTAAAATCAACAAGATGGTATATACTTGAATGATGTCTTCTAAAATCTAGCTTGCCCTCTAGCTCTTTTATCTTGACTTCAATCCAAACTCTAATCTTATTTCCCAAAATGAGCCCATAGAGTTTGGTAAATTGTGGCTAATCATAATGGTCCTATAGTTAAAGGGGTGGGGTTATACCCACTTTTAAATCTAGGCACAATAATTCTTTGCATCTAAGACTTAGGGAAGCCTTTATACACTGACAAATTAAGGAGTTTGTGTATATGAGGGATGAGGACAAACCTTCACATTTTGAAAATTTCAGCTTAGTATCCTCCAATATCCCTAGCTTTCTCATTGGTGAGTTTCTTGATCCTGAACTCCACATCTTCCAAAAAAATATATCCTCCTCTACAAGAGTGTTCAAGATGGTGCCCATGGTGTAAGGGGAATAATGGAGATTCTTAAGATAGATTTCCAATTCTTTAAGGGGATCGAATTATTTTCTTTCATTTTACGAACAAGAATTTACCTCCAAAACTTTCGAGCCTTGAATTTAGAAAGGTGAAGAAGATGTTCTTAGCTCCTATTTATATAATATTTTTTCTTCCTTTTGATAAGAACTTTGTACACATTTATTTTTTCAATCTTTATGGTTTCGTTAGGAGCATCTCTAATTGCTTTCCTAGCAATTTTACAATCATTATCATACCAAGGGTTGAAAGTTCTATTATTCTTTTTATACGACACCTTGGTAGAGAACTTGTTAATGACAGTGGAAAGTGTTGTAGTAAAATTGTGATATATGTAATCAATGTTATCATTATATGCTATGAAAGCTAAATCCATTTTTAAATCCTTTAAGAAGAGGTCCATTTTACTTTTTTCAAAACGAATGTGCCTTTAACTATCACAATTTTGTTGCATGTGGTTGGTGTGCATGTCAAGGTTTAGAGTAAAGTTTGAGGTCTATTGTCAAAATCGGGCTCATGTTTAGTTAGGAGCTCAAAATTTACAATATGGTTGAGAATATGGGTATCAAATATCTAATAATCCATAACATTGTTGCCAAGCCCATGAATACAAGTCACCTAGATAGAGGTTGGCCACTTATTTATCCCATTATAAATTATCAGGTCATGGAAACTACAGAGCTTGATTAGCTCGGTACCAAATAAGTTCTTGATTATGTATTCAAAATTTATTTTGAATCTATTAGCTCACTGAAAGTCCTCATCTAGCCAAAGGGGATTAGGGTGAGACTTATTTTTACTTAAAATTTCATGTGAATTATTATTTTTGTGAAAAAAACCCTTTGAATATTATCATCTTTGGACATAAAATTCATTAAAATTTCAAAAAAAATTGTTTTTTTAACCTTTCTTTGTTCAATTTTTTCCACAAAAATCCTTTATTTGACATGTCATTTTTAGTGAAAAGGTTCTGAAATGTATATTTTTTTAATTATGTCTATATGAAAAATATGTATTTTTTGCAAAGTGTTTAAAATTATTAGTTTTTTAGTAACAATTAGTTTATGTGTATTGAAGTATAATTAACTATACATAAATATATAAAAATCCTAACTTCAAAATATTATTTTTATTATTTTTAACTTTACAAAAAAAATGAAAATTTCATTACAAAAAAACATTGCAAAGAAAAACAAAAACAAAAAAAAAAACACAAACTTGAAAAATACTCAAAAAAACAAACATCTCGAGAAGAAATAAGAAGAAGAATACAACTTGAAAAATGGTTAAATAACCGACATTTTAAGAAAATATGCATACTTAAAACATAAGAAAATTTAAAGTGTAAAAATTATGCTCCTCCGACATTTCAAAAAAATGAACATACTTAATACAAAAGAAAATTTAAAGTTTCAGAAATATGACCCCTCCAAAAAAAGGTTAATGTTGCATCAACACCTTTCAAAATTGACATGAAAATCACCAACATTTAAAAAAATGTCCATAATTCATACATAAGAAAATTTAAAGTGTCAAATATATAATTCTCCTAAAAAAGGTTGATGTTGCATCAACGCTTTTCAAAAAATTGGCATGAAAAACATGATTTGATGCAACCTCCAAAAAAATGAGAACTCGGTA
This sequence comes from Pinus taeda, assembly GCA_000404065.3. Lineage (NCBI taxonomy): Eukaryota > Viridiplantae > Streptophyta > Pinopsida > Pinales > Pinaceae > Pinus > Pinus taeda. The sequence goes on along the minus strand of APFE030952756.1, from coordinate 139,213 downwards.
CAATTCTCATTAAGTTGGTAACTTTGTTTTACCTCTACATCTAAATATTCATTCATTTCCTCTAAGATTGAATGGGGAAATAGAGATAATGTCTCCAACAATTCTTGGATAGGGCAACCTTTCGGTTGGGAGATCAAAGTTTTGAAATGATGAGTTCTTATTCTCGCAATGTTCTGGAAAGAAGAGAAAGGTGAACCATTTTGATCCTTAATTGACCATATAGTGTTCAGATTTTTCCTCACGTTTTTGTAACTATGGAAAATATTCATATTGTTATCTCCCTCCTTAATCCATATTGCATGACTCCTTAAATGCCAAGTTTCTTCGTCTCTAGCTAATATATCCCTCTTTCTACATTCCAAACTAGGTAGATTTTCAAAAACTCGCAAGGGCCAGGAATCTACAGGATTTAAGGAATATATGTCATGGGTTTGTTGTTCGATTCCTTTTAATTTGACCTCAGCTTTAATAATGTCTTCTTTAGTCCAGTCGATGGATTTCTTTTCAATTAATTTTAAATTCTCTACCATTTGGAACATAGAGGACCCACTACGATCATGTTAAAAAAGAATCCACGATAGTTCTATCAGTTTAATGTTTTCTTCCTCACGAAGCCAGACATGATTGAAGTGAAATGGAATTATAGATTTCATATCGTTTATGGGCATCTCACGAAGGATAGGAAATTCATCTATCCTCCACCCAAGATTTAACTTTGAGGGACAAGGAGATTAAGGATTCTAAAATCAATTAGTGATATATTATTTTGGTGATAGTGTTTGATTAGGACTTAGGCAGGAACACAACAAAATATAGAAATACCCATATACACATAGATGCAGCAGAAATAAAACTTCATTTCATTAACATCAAAGAACTTAAATATGCTTACATATAGAAATAAAAATAAACTAGCTTGAGCGATGGTGGATTCTCTCTACGAAGAGATGTGGTGGCTATATGCCTTTGAATTGTGTTATAATGAGGCTCAAAGGGCTATTTATTATTGAGAAATAATGGAAAACACCAAACATCCAAAAACCTAACCCTAAGAGATGAAGCGCAAAAACTGTGGGCCCCATTGGGTAAATTGGTACATCAACTTTCCGGGGGTCGTAACTTTGGCATACGATCTCCATTTAGATATCATAATACCTCGTTTCGAAGATCTCCAAGGAGAGATTGAAAATAAATAAGTAATCTTGTTTAAAACTTTTTTGATCTCACTGTTCTCCCTAAAACGTCTTTTAATCCCTCAAAACGGCTCCACAATTTATGACCCAAAAAACTGCCAAAAATAGTAAGTTGTGCTACAATTAAGGAAACTGAAAAGAAACAACTGTGGGGATCCAAGTGGAATAGGCAGGTGGCCACCAATATCCTCCTAGATTATTCCTCCCCCCTTAGGGAGCAATGGTCCCCATTGCATTGATTGCCTCCATGAGATGGGAAAACTTCTGTTGAACTTGGTCCCTGGTGAGCCACTTCCCTTGGTGCAGGAGTTGGCCAGCTTTGACAATCCGATACAATTCGATCTTCTGCTAGTGAGTGTTCTTGATCTGCGTGCCCATGATCCAATCAATTATGGCCTGTTCCATGCAGCCTGGGTTTAACTCTTGGTGTGAGTTGTTCTGCACTATTTTGATATGTCCAATAATGGTGGAAAGTATGGTCGAAGGTGGTCCACATTGAACAATGGGTGCAGGCCAAGGAAAGCTGGAATGTTGAGCTCGAAAACATTGTCCCCTATAGCCTTAGTGATGGTGTAAGGCCCATATCAGAGCAGGTGAATCTTGCGGTGGGGCCCAACGAGGCGCTCCTTCTACAAATGTAACCAAACTTTGTTGCCCATCTGGAACTTGTGTGGTACCTGATGCTAATCATGACCCTGCTTGTACTTACAATTGGCTCTGTCCAATATGTCATGGACCTACTGGTAGAAGTGTTAAATGTGCTCAATCAAGTTGTTAGCCATGTCATCTTCGGACTGGACTTGAGTCAAATATGCCTTAGTAGCTGCAAATGGTATGGCCACATCAATGGGACACAGTAGTTGGAATCCCAACCCCACCTGAAAGGGGTTGTGGCCAGTTGAGCTATGGAGAACTCTATTGTAGTTGTACTAGAGATAGTGGAGGCTTTCATCCCATGTGCATCGATGCTTCGAGTTGTACATACACAGAATGTGTATGGTCATCCTGTTGACAGCCTCTGTTTGGCAGTCAGTTTGGGGATGGAAAGTCGTGGATATAGTGAGCTTGGTATCCAACACTAACAAGAGACTTGACTAAAATGTACTTAGGAACTTGTTGTCTCGATCTAAGATAATGAACTGTGGGATCCAAAAATGTACCCACACTCGTTCAGAGAAGAACTTAGTAGTGACTTTTGTTGTGATACTCTTCTTGTAGACCGTTAGAATGGTCATCTTAGAGAATCTATCGACGACCACGAAAATACAGTGGTTGCCATTCTTAGTAGAAGGAAGGCCCAACATGTAATCCATGGAGATGGATTCCCAAGGTTGACTAGGAGTAGGCAGAGAACTATATATGCCTTGCTTCTTGACGGACGGTTTGGCAATGGCACAGGCAATGTAGGATTTGATGTACTTCCCAACATTTTGTCGAAGGTTCAGTCAATAAAAATACTTCTGCAGCACTACCATTATTTTCTCTACCCTGAAATGTCCAGCGAACCGACTGTAGTGTGCCTCCCAATTCATATTGGCATGCTGACTTGAAAGAACACAAATGTGTCCCAAGTGGCATAATAGTTGATCTTGGAGGTGAAAATTTGAAACTTGCTTACCTTCCACGAGTTTCTGGTATGTGTTATTGAATTTTGGGCCGCTCTTGTAAAGATGCGACCACCCCGCAGTCTCGTTCCCATAAGAGTCGAGCACAGTGGTCAGTGCCATAATTGGTGGTCGATTAAGGCAATCTGCAACATTGTTAGTGTTGTCCTTCTTTTACTTAATGCTCAAATGGAATTGTTGTAGGTATGTGGACCATTTCAGATGGCGATCATTTTGAAACTTCCCTTGTGTCTGTATGAACTCTAGCGGTTCGTGGTCTATGTGGATGACCATTTCCTTCCCTAGAATGTAATGCTTCTATTGTCGATAGGCCTGCATAATGGAATACATCTTTTTGTCATAGGTGGGATACTTTCAGACTATGTCTCGTGCCTGTTATAGCTCCAAATCTCACCCTTGATATTTGTGATGCTGCATTTATGGCCTAGGGCAACCCCTCCTTCCAGACTTGGTCCAAATGCTTAAAAAACAGTGTTTTATTCCCTGTACAAGACATTTCCCTGAGCTAAACGCGTGTGTATGCGGGTCAATGTATACCCAACCCGCGTATATGTCTTAAAACACTTAAAAAAATTAAATCTCCTTAATTTCAGGCGGAGATCGCGGGTTTTACCAGTTGATTACCTATTAGTGCCTGTGGCCGCAACTATTCCCAACTAAAAAACTAGTTTGGGAGAAGTATAAAAAGGCTTCAATGGGAATGCCTTAAGGGAGGAGAGAAGACAGAGAATTACTCTACTAAGATTATCCCTGATCAAGTCTGAAGATCCCTGTGCTTCCAGCACTTCCCCCATCACAGGAAACCCTTGTTTCCTTCAATTTTGATGTCATTTCATTAGTTGAGATATCCTTGTGTGAATCATGGAAGGAGCCTTTTGAAGACTTGGGATTAGACGGACCCGGAGGATAGTTCCACTTGGAGCCAACAAGAGGAAGATTCAGGTGATATCATTCTTTGCTTTGTTTTAGTTATCTGCAATAAAGAAACATTTGTCTTGTTCCCGAAATCAATCTTCTTTATGCATATGATGTTATTGTTGTGGTTTACATATGAATAATTGTTTCAATGTATAACTAACCATCTTTCAATAAGTTATGAAGTTGAATTCTATATGATACTTTGTCCATATATTGCTATGCTTCTTTGAATTGGTTGTTTTGTAGGTTCAAGGATCGAGAGGAACTCCAAGAGGGTTTGGACACTGGCTAGATCTACCCAAACGAAGGACCCCCAGGTGCACCTCTCTTGCGTAGTTTGCTTATTTAAGTATCATGTCTGCGTGGAATGCTTGTCTTTTACTATAGATAACCCCTCGCTCTGCTAGGGTGTTGACCCAAAGCCCTAGGGGACTTAGTCCCTCAACAGAATTGGCAACTCCGCTGGGGACAACAGTATGTTGTTCCCAGTTTGGGTTAATTTAAGCCAATCAGGGCTCAGCTATTTGTTTTCTTGTTGTAACTGATTTGTTTGTTCCTGTAGGAACTTAGACTTTAAGTCTAAGTAGTTTCTTCAGACCTCTTTTTTGTTTTTTCTTGTGAACTGTTATATACACAGTTTTGTCATGTTACAGTGGCGTATGTACGCAAGTTTCCCCATATGAACCCACATATACGCAGGTTTCTTTGGGATGAATCGCGTATACCCTAATTTTCCAAGATTTTTTCAAGTCTTTCTGTCTCAGAAGATTTGTTTGTTGGTCTGAGTATTCCCTTAGCAGTCAGTTTTTGTTGTCAATCTTTTGTTTTGCAGCAAGTTTACATTTCAAATTCTCTCTTGTTGTGGAAAGTTTTGATCTTGTTTTGTTTTGTTGCAAGTGTCAACATTTGTGTTTGAGCACACGAGATTTCTTTCTGAGAATCTTGGTTGTTCTGGTCTTCTAGGGCAGAAAGCTTGGTTTCGATCTTTGTGACAAACTTTATCTTTGTGATCTTCTTGCTTTGTGTCAAAACTCCATATTGTGGCCATGTGCTTTTCTCACTTTCCGAAAGTTGTTGATCGATGATTTTGAAAGTTGTCTTTCTTGGTCTTTTGATCATTGTCACCAAGCTCTTTTTACTGCTTTTTGGTCATTCAGGGCATCTTGAAACACCTATTTTGTTGAGTTTTCGCCCATATTGAGTTGATAACTTGCAAATTGTTTTTGTTGTATATTTTCGGTCTTAAAGTCTTCAATAGTAATTGGAGCGCTTTTGAAAAATTGTGTTTTGTTTGCTTTTGTGAAAAAAAAAAGTTCTTAAAAACTTGGTTTTTGCTTTCTTTTGTCTTGTTTTGATTTGGTTTTTTTTTTGTGAGTGAGAGTGTATTTTGTTTGTCTTAATATTTGCTTTTAGTGTTTGGATGAAAATTAGCATTAGGAACTTATATTCTAGCTGAACATCTAAGGTGGCTAATTAGAAGCGATAAACAATTTACTTTCATTCTTTACTTTAGGGTAATCTTAAATTTCTTGCATCTTCATTACACCTTGTATTAGGATAGTTTGCATGGTTTAAGCATTAGTAATCTTTTTGTGAGTGTGAAGTGTGTTGCAAGAAAAGAAAAAAGTATTTTGTTTTTTAGGAGTTTCGTAGAACCCACATAGGATTCTCTTTTCATCGAAGGAAAAATGATTACATTCATGTATTTACTTTTTCATTGATTCTGATTGAGTCATACACACATCATTAGTTTCATTTCCGTTTTGTCCCTTTGACTTAGAAAGGACAACCTTTAAAACCAAGCGCTAATTAAAATATACTAGAACTTTTTTTATATTGTCAATTTAGACACACCAACAAGTTTTAGGATATTTAGGGCCTTAGATCAGGCGAGTGGAGAGAAAACTCTCCGAGGCCAATTTAAACTGTCAAACATAGAAATCTGAATAAAGAGTGCAAATCTAATAGCGTTAGGGAGACCAGGAAAGCTCCGGATCTGGGAGTTAAGCACGAGGGTTTTTGAAGATAAGGAAGAGAGATACCCCCTCTTTTACTTGTTGGATATTACCCCAAGACTGTTCTGCCTGGCTTCTGACATGAGTTGGTAAACTTAGTTGCTTATCCTAGGAATCTACGCAAATGGCTGCGGAGGGGAATCCCATGGCACCTGAGGTCAACGTTGTATCACTCTCAGCAATACTTCTGGAGGGCACCCTTGCGAAGCTTGGGGGCTTACACTGGCACAGGCTGTTGTTTGGAGTTTAGCGTAACTTCCTTTGATACCTTCGCTGGTAGGCCTGGGCCGCCATTATCCCAGACTATCTTCGAAAGGCCCCTACTTCACTTTCTTGTATTTTGGTGTCCGGTCCTCATCACCCGGAGAAAAAATACTTGGAAGTTGCTTAATTGGTTGTATCTTTAGGGACTTTATAATTGAGTGCTCTTTGCTCCTTGTATATAGTTGGCTTTAGGTATTTTTGTCTAGTCACTGCTGGATTTTTAATTCTAAGTGACTGACCTACCACTCCGCCAATCTTGCAAGGCTTTTGATATTTCTTTCAAATGTTATGGAGTTTCCTCCTCAAGGGCAAAGGTTTTGATTGTGTGTCTATCTTCCTTGAAAAATCATTTTTGCATTCCCGTAAGGGAAGGATCTGCAAATACATTAGATATGGCCAATATTCCCGTGGAAACCAACCAAGGTACCCTCCCAAAAGGGGATCCTTGTGCTTTTCCTTTCTTTGGAAATGTCGGTACTCCCTTGATGGCCACTTTGAATACTCTTAGATTGAATGTTGGACTACCAGTTTGGCTGTGGTCCACTCTAAATATTCCAAATGTCCTTGAAGATTCTCAGATGAATGCTTTATTTCAGGGGCATCATATGGATGTTAATTGTTCATCTTCTTTCAAAGAGAAATCTAAGATTCTTCTTTCAAAGACAAATCTAAGATTCCTCTTTCTCCTCCTTCTTATAATAAGAAATCTAAAAAGAGGAGAAAGAGGAAGACGAAGAAGAAGAATAATTCTATCCATTCATCATTAACCTTTGCTAGCCATGTTGAAGATGAGCCTTCAGCCATTGCAAGTTATGTTGGGGGCGCAAGTCTAGTCACTACGAGTCATATTAGAATTTCATCATCAACCTTTGCAAGTCATGTTGAAGATGAGCCTTCAGTCGCTGCAAGTCATGCTAGGGGCACAAGTCTAGTCTTTGCGAGTCATACTAGCACCTCATCATCAACCTTTGCCAATCATGTTGAAGATGAGCCTTCAGCTATTGCAAGTCATGTTGGGGGCATAAGTCTAGTCACTGCAAGTCATACTAGCAAAAAGTCATTGATCTCTGCAAGTCATGTTCGGGACTCTCTGCAAACCACTATTAGTCATGTTGGTGGAATGGATGTCGATAAGAAACCTGGACGTAGAATTTTTAAACCTAAGTTCCCTTATAAGATATGCAAGGGAGACCATTTTACTCATTTGTGCCTTGGTATTCCAAAGGTACAAAGGATATGGTCCAAGTCTGAAAGTTCTTCCACTCCTCAATCTGATATGGTTTCCCAACAGTCCCATCAACCATTGGTCAATAACATGGTTGAGCCAGTGCAATCTATGGCTGATTACACTCTTCTTTTGGGGGTGAAATGCCTAACAAAAGAGTCTGTTTGATTTCTAGTACATAGTCTTCTGATATAGGGGGAATTCCAGTTGCTTCAAATGTTCCCCCTCCAAGTTCTAGGAATGTCTCCTTTGATTGGGATAGTCTTGTCGAGCCTCGTCTTCCTTCTGCTGCACCTCTCCAAATAAAGGTCAGAGTCAATTCAATAAACATGTATCGATGTATGGTGGATGAAGGATCCTCTGCAAGTATTATATCCCCTTTGACTTGGAAAGCTTTGGGTTCCCCAAAGTTGTTGACAGCTCAAAGTTAGTTGTTAGCTTATGACAGAAAGCCTAGTGAATCTATGGGTGTTCTTCCTCAATTTCCTATTACTTTAGGTGGGAAGACTGTCTTAATAGATATGATGGTGGTTGATAGCCCTTTAGACTTTAATATGCTACTTGGGCGTGATTATGTCTATGCTATGAATGTTGTGGTGTCTTCACTCTTTCGAGCGATGTGTTTTCCTCATAAATGGAATATTGTCACTATTGATCAGCTTACATCTGATAATTACCACCCTAATTCAAATTTACTACAAAATACCCTTTGATTTGTGCCAAGTGTTCAAATAGACTCTACCCCGCCACAGGTGAATTATGTGGCACCGAATCCTCAATGTTCAATTACTTTTGAGAAGGATCTTTTGACCTATTGTTCTCCTTCTTGGGACTTGTCCCCAGCAGTTGACCATGAGATTCTTCCTATAGGGACATGGGACCCTTTAATTCCCTATTTTGATCCTTGTAGTTCTCATGATTTCTCTGAATTTGATTTTCCTTCATAGGAAGAACTCTTTGAAGCCATGAGTTTTGACTACCAAAGGAATCCCTGGCCTGAGCCCTGTAAGGGGTTTGTCCAGAAGAACTATTATGCGTAAGCCGCAAAGTTGTGTGGCTCCCTGTACCATATTGTATATATAAGGTACACATTTTCAAGTTTTGTATTTTATAACACGAGATTTTATATGAATTTTATATGTGGGATGTATTAACTTCTTTTCTAGTGTTCCTTTTATGTTTACAGAACTTGGAAGATTTCTTCTTTGGAAATTTTTATGGTTGATCCATTCTGATAGGTAATGGTTCTCGAAATTGGCATATAGATTAGGTTTTTCTACCTGCATTGTGCACTTATCAATTTCCTTTCCCATTTTTGCCTTATGATCGACCCCACTAAGTTATGGTGCAGAACCTTCTCATTGCCTAGAAGTATCATGATTTGTGTGGTAGAGCCTACCTTATCATGGGTGCCCTAGATAGTACCGTGTTGTCACTTGGCACCCATGTTGATTCATTGTCCTTAGGCTTGGGAGTCCTCTTTAGTCCTGCCATGACTTGTGCGTTGATGACTCATTCCTCTTTGCTTCTTCGCTTCGTTCTGGCCTTATACCCTAGAGGCTCCTTCGTGTTGAGTTGTACTACTGCATTGCATATTGACTATTTGCACCTTTTGGCCTTTAGTCGGCTTCACTTGGACTTGTGTTTAAGCCAACTTTTGACCAAGTCATCTGCAAAATCAAACTTGCACTCCCTTAACTTTTGCAGCTTGACATACTATGACCCATGGAAGGAACATAACTTTGAGTGTCTTTGACCAGTTTTTGCCTCCCTACATTGAGCATAGGATGATTCCAATCCTAGGAACTAGATCATCTTCTTCACTAACACTCATTATTTCCACTATATTATAGCATTCTTTTATTCTTTTTCAAGCTTAATGAAAAAGACAAAAAAATTATATATTCCAAAATGAGCGGGAACAGGACAATATTTCTATTTTATTGTTGGCAACTAAAGTCGTGTCGCCCTTGAACAAAGCACTAAAACAAAGTGTCTCCTCCGTTTGTGTGGAATTTAGCTTGACTTAGGTATGCCTTAACCTTGTTATTGAATCAGTTCTCCTCCGATTGGTTATCTCTTCCGATCATATGGAGAGTTTGTTCATGCCTTCTGCATGACGAGCTTATACAAAGTTATCATATGCTACCACAAAATCATCATTTGAGTTGTGCTTTTGTTCAAGGGAAGTAAGCCTAAGTCGACCTCTCTGTGGTGTCCCTTGACTTATTTTTTAGTCGGCCATCCCTGATTGTCAGTGTCCTGTCTATCATAACATCAGTTATATTGGTCCTTTACTCGCGCCGGTTTGAGAAGGTCCCCATTGACTTCTTGCTGGCGGGTCTTGTCCTTATCGACTACGACATCTTGCTCTGAGGACAGGCCTAGAGCCGCACCCGGGCCCTATTTTCATTATTGATAGGTCACCTTGTGCTCAGCATCGATCAGTATCATGGGTCTTTGACTGAGTGGTTTCCCTTGTGTTCGACGTCAGCTGACATTATCACACATTGGGATTCGTGCAGTACCTTGGTTTCCATTTGACCCTATTGGTGGATACCTAGCCTTTGTGTCAACTTTCATTATTAGTTGGTTCATAGGGTTTCTGTCGTGTGCTAGCTACATCTTGTGTACGCCGGAAACATGCTTCGATTGGGTTACTACATCTTTTTTTTCTGATTCCTTCCACATTATTGGCCTGCGGGTTACACTCGCACTGGATTGATGCACTAGATTGATGAAGGATGCCTTAATGCCTTCCTTCTAGCAGATCTTTCCCTATCGACTACGACTCATTGCTCTGGGGCAAAGGTCTAGAGTCAATTTGGTAGTACCTTAGGGTTTGCAGACATCAGTGGTAGATCCTTTGCTATCGACAATGGGAAACCAACATTATCCCGTGATCGACAGATTCTTCCAGGTGTTCGACTTTAGATCATTTATTCGCACTTGTTAGAGTTTATTGGGGTACCTTGACTCTCATTATCATTATCGGTGAGTATTCTCGCATTTGTTAATGGTATAAATCAATGACTGGTAATCAAACGATTTCTCAAATGGTCGACTTCAGCTCATTCATTCCCATTGTGTAGAAATGTACCATGGTGGTTGGTGAAGACCTCGAGTTGCATCAGCATTCATTGGTTCACTTAGCAGTTGCTCCTGTTTCTGCTAGTTGATACCATTCCACCTTATATGTTGTAGCCATTCATGGCGACATTTTATATGCTGACACCCAAGTTTGTAGTGTAGTATCATCTTATTCCATCAAGTTCATTTGGTACTATTGGGATCAGTTTTTGACATCAGTGATCAGCTTCATTGATCTTCTTATATGTGATATTCAGAGATGTACTTGTTTGATCGTGATCAGATGATCCATTATGTATTTCTAGTCTCCTATAATTATACTTAGTGGATCTGCTTGTGCTTGATATGTGGACATGCTTTACTTTCTCTGAGCATGGGTATGCTCGATCTCCTTTTGTGGCTTGGTACGTCGAAATCTAGTGAAGTCCTTCTCAATTTTGACAGGTTTCCTTTCCATGTACTTAATACATTTCAGCCATCATGTACCCCTTATAACCTCATATATTAGGGGGCATCTGTTATAGCTCCAAATCTCACCCTTGATATTTGTGACGCTGCATTTATGGCCTAGGGCAACCCCTCCTTTCAGACAAGGTCCAAATACTTAAAAAATAGTGTTTTATTACCTGTATGCGACTTTGCCCTAAGCTAAACGCGTGTGTACGCGGGTCAGTGTATACCCAACCCGCGTATATGTCTTAAAACACTTAAAAAAAATTAAATATCCTTAATTTCGGGCAAAGATCACGAGTTCTACCTATTGATTACCTATTAATGCCTATGGCCCCAACGAATTCCCAACTAAAAAACTACTTTGGGAGAAGTATAAAAAGGCTTCAATGGGAAGGCCTTGAGGGAGGAGAGAAGAGAGAGAATTACTCTGCTAAGATTATCCCTGATCAAGTCTGAAGATCCCTATGCTTCCAACGCTTCCCCCATCAAAGGAAACCCTTGTTTCCTTGAGTTTTGATGTCATTTCACTAGTTGAGACATCCTTGTGTGAGTCATGGAAGGAGCCTTTTGAAGACTTGGGATGGACGGACCCGGAGGATGGTTCCACTTGGAGCCAACAAGAGGAAGATTCAGGTGATATCATTCCTTGCTTTTTTTTAGTTATCTGCAATAAAGAAACATTTGTCTTGTTCCCGAAATCAATCTTTTTTATGCATATGATGTTATTGTTGTGGTTTACATATGAATAATTGTTTCAATGTATAACTAACCATCTTTCAATAAGTTATGAAGTTGATTTCTATATGATATTTTGTCCATATATTGCTATGCTTCTTTGAATTGGTTGTTTTGTAGGTTCAAGGATTGAGAGGAACTCCAAGAGGGTTTGGACCCTAGCTGGATCTACCTGAACGAAGGACCCCTAGGTGCACCTCTCTTTGCCTTGTTTGCTTATAAGTATCATGTCTGCGTGCAATGCTTGTCTTTTACTATAGATAACCCCTCGCTCTGCTAGGGTGTTGACCCAAAGCCCTATGGGACTTAGTCCCTCAACAGTGCCAACAAGAGTCGAGCACAGTGGCCAACGCCATAATCGGTGGTCCGCTAATCAGGTAATCTGCAACATTGTTGGTGTTTCCTTCTTGTACTTAATGTTCAAATGGAACTGTTGTAGGTATGTGGACCATTTCGGATGGCGATCGTTCTGCAACTTTCATTGTGTCTGTATGAACTCCAAGGGTTGGTGGTCTGTGTGGATGATCATTTCCTTCCCTAGAATGTAATGCTTCCATTGTCGATGGGCCTGCACAATAGAAAACATCTCTTTGTCATAGGTGGGATACTTTCAGACTGTGTTTGAAAGTGTCTCACTGTGATATGCCATTGGATTCCCTTGCTAACTAAGAACTGCACCAATAGCATAGTTGAAGGCATCTGTCTTGATCTCAAATGGTTGTTGTAGGTCTGGTAATGTGTGCACTAGTGTAGAGCAGAGGCGATGCTTCAACTTAGCAAACACCTTATGTTTGGATTCAGACCAAAAGAACTTTTCTTTTGCTCTACCCTTGGTGACTTGACTTAAAGGCCAAGTGATATGAGAGAACCCCAACATGAACCTGTGATAGAAATTGGCAAGACCCAGAAAGTTGCGGAGCTCTATTGGAATGGTTGGGGCTAGCCAATCCCGAATGATTTGTATCTTGGCTGGGTCCACATGCACACCCTACTCATCAATGATGTACCCTAGATGTTGAACCTGGGTCATGCTGAAAGTGCATTTCTCCAAATTGGCACACAACTTGTGTTATGGTAGGGTTTGAAGGACCTTTCAAATATGGTGGAGGTGTTATTCCCAACTCTAGTTGGAGATCAAGATGTCATCTAAATACACCACCATGAATGCATTGGTGAATGATCACAAGATGTTGTTCATCAATCTCATGAAGGTTGTGGGGGTATTCATTGACCCGAAAGGCATGACCAACCATTCGAAAATGTCCTCCTTGGATTTGAGGGCAGTCTTCCACACATTGGAGGGTTTGATAAGCACCTGGTGATAACAATACTTCAAGTCAATCTTCTTGAAATATTTGGCCCCCTTGAGCTGGTCCAGAAGGTCATCAATTAGTGGGATTGGGTACCTATTCTGGACAGTGATCTTGTTCAGCGCCGGATAGTTAATACAGAGTCTCTAGGTCTCATTCTTCTTATGTACCAATACAATCGGGCTCCCACAGGGTGATGAGCTTGGCCTGATGTGCCCTTTCTACAACAACTAATGAATCTACCCCTTGATCTCATCGTTCTGCAGAACAAAGCGTCAATAGATCGGTCCATTGGGTAGTGGCGCGCTTGGGGTTAGATCGATGGAGTGCTTGACCTGACAGTGTAGAGGTACCCCTATAGGTGAGGCGAAAATGACCATGTACTCATTCATGACCTTGTCCATCTATTGTTGTTGTGCGAAGGAGCCCTATCTGAAAGTCGTAGCCACAACCTTCTTCTTGCCCTGAGGGTGAATCATAAGGAAAACAAATTTCCTATTCTGGGAAATGATCTTACTACATTGCTTTGTAATGATCAAAGAGATGGTGGTAGGCGAAGCTACCTCTGATATCGTGTACAACTCATCGCCCAAAGTAATAATCACAGAGCGAGGTCTAAACTCATATATAAGATGTCGCTTCCACAAGTATGGTTTTCCTAACAATACATCACAAATTTCAAGAGTGTAATATTCCTTTTCAAAGATATCCCTCAAAAACCAACAAACTCCAACCAGAAATGGACTCTAAAGAGATAAAAATAATAGTAGTGCAACATATAATAATATATACATGGAATATAAGCAGATACTCAAGAAATGTAGAGAGAAATGTTAAGCCATTTTATTATACTAAGTAATGGAAAGAGTACAGGAGGTGATCAGAAAGAGAACACCTCGACTTGCATAAGGCAAGTGAAGAAATACACTCAGAATGGTAAGGAAATGGCCTTTCTCTGAACTGCGTCCAAGCTACCGGAGAACTGTTGTGCTACTGCTACTATTGGAATCAAGTGAGGATTTGGGACTGCTCCCCTCCTCAGAAAATGTTGAAACTCTAGAATCAACCTCAGCTCAATAAACCCAGAAAAACCCAGAAAGATTTTCTAAAATAGCTTACCCCCGAAAATCACCCCCTTGAGGATCTACGCAATCCCTCAAGGCTCTGTGTTGCCACTGAATAGAACCCTCCAACACTCTGCCTGAAACTCTACCAAAATCCTCCAATATGCAAGGGCTGACCCCTTGCTCAATCTCCCAGCTCAAATCCTCCACATAAACCCAATCCGAGACTCCTGCCCAAAGTGACTGCGTCCTCCTCTCTCAAGACTGTGCAGTCATCAAAATGCTCAGTCCCTCCTCAACTCCAATGATTGATCCTCCTGCAAAAGATTGTAGAAAACTACCTTGCCCGAGTAGGCACTCGAAGTCCCCCGGGGCTAAGGGTGAGATCTCCGAACAGAGACACTCAATGCACTAAATAGTGCTGCATACAGGCTAAACAGCCAGCGTGCTCTAAGTAAAAGTGACTAGCTCAAATGCAACATAATCGAATACCAAAATGAGGAGGCCCCTCTCTCCTTTGTAGCGTTGGCCTCTCTCAAAACCCTAAGGCCCACCTCCTCCAATGTAGCCCCTCCCTTGCCACGTGCTCCTCTCCATCTGCATAGTCCATCCAAGTGTCTACGTGGGCCCCCTTCTCTACATGGTCCTTTGGCCCCCCTTGGTTCTCGTTTTAAGTTACAACGTTGTGCTACTAGGGAGTGACTTTATTCAAAAGTGATTTATGTCCCCCTTTTTCTCACCTTTTTATTTATAAATAACTAAAGAAGGCAAAATTGAGCAAAATCGAATATTCCAACTAGCCATGGCTAATTAGGAATATTACAGTCTCCCCCAGTAAAATGTTGCTTGTCCTCAAGCAACTGAAGTGATGGATGCTGCAAAATTTTCTCACTCTCCCAAGTGGCATCCTCATCCGGTAAATTCTTCCACCTCACCAAGAATTCCCGAACCGTCCTGCTCTGCAGCTTCCTCTCCTTGGTATCAATAATAGCCTCTGGTTGCAACACTAAATGCCCTACATCATCCGTGGGTGGTAGCTCATCTATCACTGTCACCTACTGCTCTGATGCCTTCTTCAGGCATGATACATGAAAAACGTTATGAATCTCGCTACCTTGGGGCAGCTCTAACTCATACGCAACCTGTCCAATCCTGCGTATCACCCTGTATGGCCTATAAAATAGGGGCTTGAGCTTCTCAACCTCCTTCTGCTTCAATGACGACTGTCAATATGGTTGTAATCGTAGGTAGACCAAGTCCCCTATCTCAAACTGTCTCTCCACCCGACCCCTTTCAACATACAACTTCTACTGGTTCTTAGCTGTAGCCATATTATCCTTAAGAGCTCAGAGAATATCCTAACTCTCTTGGATCCAAATCTTGGCTCTCGAAGCCTTGCTAGCACCAAACATCACGTCAGCAAAAGATAAAGGATGATATCCATACAAAGCATAGAATGATGACATACCAATGGACATGTGATATGTAGTGTTGTAGCAATACTCTCCCAGATGTAGCCACCTCAACCATGCTCGTTGCTGCCCACTAACATAGTTATGCAAGTAGCCCTCAAGCCACTTGTTAACTATCTCTGTCTACCTGTTCATCTATGGGTGATAACTAGTACTCGGTGTCAACTCTGTCCCCACCAACCGAAAAAGCTCCTGCCAAAACCCGCCCATGAAACGGCTGTCCCTGTCACTAGTGATGGTCTTAGGAAGACCATGTAGCCTGAAGATATCTCTAAAGAACAGCTCGACCACCTGCGTTGCTGTGTAGTGTGTGGATATGGCGAAAAAATGTGTGTACTTTGTCAGTTGATCAACGACGACAAAGATACAATCCTTGCCCTGTACCATGGATAAACATGTGATGAAGTCCATCGAAATACACTCTCATTTCCCCTCCAGAATGGGAAGAGGTTGCAATAATCCTGTGGTATGGCTCATCTCCCCCTTGTTCCTCTGGCAAATTTCGCACTCCCGGATGTGCTAGAGTATGTCCTCCTTGAGGCCCTTCCATGAGAACCTCTCTCTAATGGCCTTGTAGGTTTTGGTAAACCCCTGACGGTCGGCCAATGGTGAATCATGTGACACCTGAAGTATCTTCTTCTTGAGCTGAGATCTCTCAGTCAAGAAGATCTGGTCCCTGTAGTAGATGATCTCATTGACCACCCTGTACCTGTCATCCGCCACCTGCCCATCCAGAACCTCACATGCAAATCTATCCTTGGAGTACTCTACTAAGAGTTGAGCCCTCCAGTCTACATCCAAGCTCATAAGAGACAACATGGCTGGTCTACGTGAAAGAGCATCTGCTACCACATTATTCTTACCCTTGACATACTCAATGTCAAAGTCATATGCTTGGATCTTACTAATCCACTTTTGTTGCCTCTCCTATAGTTGTTTCTGCTCCAAAAATAACCTAAGGTTGTTGTGATTAGTCCTCACCCTGAAACTGTTACCCACTAAATACTGCCAGAACTTGGCCAATGCATGCATGATGGCCAGCATCTCCTTATCATATATGGAATACAACCTCTCATGTGGAAGGAGCTTTTGGCTCTCAAAGGCTATAGGGTGACCTCCCTGCATCAATATTGCATCGATCCCCTCTCCTAACACATCACACTCCAAAACAAATGGTTGCGAAAAATCCGACAATGCAATCACTGGGCAGCTACTCATAACCTCCTTGAGCCTGTCAAAGGCTCCCTACATTGTATCTAACCAACTGAACACCCCCTTCCTCGTCATATCTGTCAAGGGTGCAGCAAGCTGTGAGAAACTCTTGACGAACTTCCAGCAGTAAGTACAAATGCCAATGAATCCCCAAAGTTTTGTCACGTTCCTTGACTCCAGCCAATCTCTAATGGCCCTGATCTTCTCCTCGTGGACTGTTAATCCATCCACCCCTATGATATGCCCCATGTACAAAATCTCCATCAACCCAAACTCACACTTGGAGAGCTTGGCATAGAACTACTGCTTCTCCAAGATGCGCAACACTGTCTCAATGTGCTTGAGATCCTCCTCCCAAGTCCTGTTGTAAATGAGGATATCATCAAAGAACACCAACACAAACTTCCTTAAGTGACTGCGGAAGATGTGATTCATGCAGGACTGGAATGTAGCTGGGGCATTGGTTAGCCTGAAGGGCATCACCAAAAACTCAAAGTGCCCATAGTGACACCTGAAGGCGGTCTTGGGAATGTCTTGCTCCCTCACATGAATCTGACGGTACCCAGATCTCAAATCAATCTTTGAGAAGAATCGTGCTCCTCTCAACTCATCAATCCTGGGTATGGGGTACCTATTCTTTAGTGTCTTCTTTTTCAAGGCCCTATAGTCAATGCACATCCTCAATGTGCCATCCTTCTTCTTCACCAACACCACGGAAGAAGCAAAAGGACTCGTTCTCGGCCGAATGTACCCAAGAGCCAGTAACTCCTGAATGGCCCACTCAATCTCATCCCGATAGGCCTTGGGATGGCTATAGGGGGTAGTAACCACTGCCTGTATGCCCTACTCAAGCTCAATGGTGTGCTCAAACCCCTGGTCCGGTAGCTGTTCCGGTGGAATCTCGCCAAACACTGTGGCATACCGGTCAAGGATGGACTGTACCTCTGGGTGCACCGTATGCCATGTAGTCCCTGTCTCAAATGCACGTAAATCCACTGCCCACTCTACGTCTCCCTTCCGAAAGACTACATCCATCTGATGAGCCGAAACAGTCTGAGCTGGATATGTGTGATGTCCCCGTATCTTCTCATGCCTCCCTATCTTCTCATCATCCCACTCCATCTCTAGGGCCTTCCAATCTGTCGTGACCTTCCCTAGAGTGATAAGCCATTGAACACCCAATACCATGTTTGTGTCTAAAATATTGATCGCGAAAAAGTGGTCAGTCAGTGTGTAGGTGCCCATCATCATTGATAACTCTGGAACATAACGAGCACACACCATGGTCTGATCTCTTGAGACCAAAACTGAAAATCCATCGAAGCTCTCTATCTATATACCTCTTCGCTCAACCATTCGTGCATCGATGAAGTTGTGGGTTACCCCATTGTCAACCAAAACTGATACTCGTTGGCCACGTACCGTCCCCCGTACGCGCAACATCAAATACTTGGGAACTCCTCGCAATGTTGCAAGGGCCCTACCGGTAGGTGCAAAAGCTGCACCACCTGTTGCTGCCGGTGGAGGTGGGAAAGGATCCTGCGCGACATGACTATCTCCTGCCTCCACATCATCCTCCTCATCCTCTTCCCCGCTGCTCTCAGAGAAGGCCTCAATAAAATGTGCTTTGCCAGCAGCACATCTATGTCCTGGTGCCCACGGCTCCTGATAGGTAAAGCACAATCGCTTCTTCTTCAGCTCCCTCTTGGCATCATCATCAATTTGTGCTCGTCGTGGATTCCCTTTTGGAGGCGAAATCCTCACATCCTTCCCCTTAGGTTGGAAAGCATGTCTCCGGGGGTAAGGTGTCTTGGTCCTGGGTAAGGCATCTTGTAAGTGGGTCCTACTAATAGCATCCTAGAGTGTGGTTGGTCTAGTGGATTTGACTAGACCTCGAAGTGGCTCTGCTAACCCCTCAATAAACATGTAGATCCTTTGTGCCATGGATAGATTTGGCACCATCACTGAAACCCTCAAGAAGTTTGCAATGTAAGTCTCTGGGCTCCTGGTCTGTTTGAGCCTCGTCAGCTCAACAAAGTGTTGTTCTGGATCCCTCTGGTCAAACCTCTCCATCAATCTCCTGGTGAACTTGGCATATGTTGTCACTGTGGAGTGTCCGTGTGTAACCATCCCATGTAACCACCAGTCTTAGGCCTCACCATCCAAATGTAATGTCACCACCCTGATGGCCTCTGTCTCCGACATCTGGTTAAGCTGGAAATAGATGTCTAGCTTCTCCACCCAAGACCTTGCCAAACTGTTTGATGAACCATCAAACATAGGTAAGTGGAATCTACTAGTTGTGCGGTGGGTGTCTCTATCATGATAATGACAGTATCCTTTGTGATGGTCGTGGGGTCTATTATCCCTCTAGAGCTGAACAAAGTCTCTGAATGAGAAAGCATCCCTGAACTCCTGCCCATAGGCCTGGTAATATGCAAAATAATCGCCCATATGACAGGGCTCTGCCTCCTGCTGGGCTCCGGCCCCCGTGTCTGCTCCTAGGAAAGTGGGCATGGTAGAGCGTGTAGGGGCATGTGAGACCATTTGTTGAGTAGTATCACACAGAGTGGCACCCTACTCTGGAAAATGGTGGGATGTACCTGATCTCTCACTAACCTAGAAATCATGTGGGTTCTCACGTTGTCTAGCCTCCACTACTGTGAATCTCTGCCCCATTACCTCGATCTGCCTCGATAGATCCTGCACTGATTTGAGGAGCATGTCCGCAAATCTCTTCCCGTCCTCATCTGCCATCGAATCCTCCTACTCTATGTCCACTACAGGCTCTTTTTGTTCTGCATCCACCACCCGAACACACTCTCCCTCTCCGTAGGTATTCTCCAACCTACGCTCAATATCTTTGTATTTCCTACCTCTATAACAAATGTAGGGCTTCTCCCTCGGTGTGATAGACGGCTAGCTCCACAGGCTGAGCTAGATCTATGCTCTGATACCATTGTAATATCCCTTTTTAGAGATATCCCTCAAAAACCAGCAAACTCCAACTAGAAATGGACTCTCAAGAGATAAAAATAACAGTAGTGCAACATAAAATAATATATAAATGGAATATAAGCAGATACTCAAGAAATGCAGAGAGAAATGCTAAGCCATTTTATTATACTGAGTAATGGAAAAAGTACAGGAGGTGATCAGAATGATAGCACCTCAACTTGCAAAAGGCAAGTGAAGAAATACACTCAGAATGTTAAGGAAATGGCCTCTCTCTAACCTGTGTCTAAGCTGTCGGAGAACTATTGTGCTACTACTACTGCTAGAATCAAGTGAGGATTTGGGGCTGCTCCCCTCTTCAGAAAATGTTGAAACTCTGGAATAAGCCTATGCTCAATAAACCCAGAAAAACCTAGAAAGATTTTCTAAAATAGCTGACCCCCGAAAATCACCCCCTTAAGGATCTACGCAATCCCTCAAGGCTCTACGCTGCCACTGAATAGAACCCTCCAAAACTCTACCCGAAACTCTACCAAAATCCTCCAATATGCAAGGGTTGATCCCTTGCTCAATCTCCCAGCTCAAATCCTCGACATAAACCCAATCTGTGACTCCTACCCAAAGTGATTGCGTCCTCCTCTCTCAAGACTACGCAGTCATCAAAATGCTCAGTCCCTCCTCAACTCCAATGTTCGATCCTCCTGCAAAAGACTGTTGAAAACTACCTTGCCCGAGTAGGCACTCAAAGTCCCCCGGGGCTAAGGGTGAGATCTCCAAATGGAGACACTCAATGCACTAAACAGTGTTGTAGATAGGCTAAACAACTAGTGTGCTCTAAGTCGAAGTGACTAGCTCAAATGCAACATAAACGAATACCAAAATGAGTAGGCTCCTCTCTCCTTTATAGTGTTGGCCTCTATCAAAACCCTAAGGCCCACCTCCTCCAACTTAGCCCCTCTCTTGCCACGTGCTCCTCTCCATCTGTGCAGTCCCTCCAAGTGTCTACGTGGGCCCCCTTCTCTACATGGTCCTCTGGCCCCCTTGGTTCCCCTTTTAAGTTACAATGTTGTGCTACTAGGGAGTGACTTTATTCAAAAGTGAGTTATGTCCCCCTTTTTCTCACCTTTTTATTTATAAATAACTATAGAAGGCAAAATTGAGTAAAATCGAATATTCCAATTAGCCATGGCTAATTAGGAATATTACAAAGAGGAGCAACATCACACAATACCTCATTTGTGAAGGGCTTGATGTTGTAAAGAAGGTGGCACTGTTGGATGACACAAAGATCTCATCCTTAATGAAGCCACCCCATGGTGTATGGTTACGGATGTGTTGTAGTTGGTAGGCCCAGCCGTTTCACAACCTCTATTGAAATGAGGTTCTTTGAGCTTTCGTTGTCAACAATGAACTATAGCAGAGAACACTTCACCCACATTTGTGAGTGGAAGAAGCGTTCCCCCTCCTCTGGATCTTTAGGTTCATTCTTCTAGATATTAGTGGTGGCCACGGTGGCATTGGGCTCTGCATCAATGATTTGCTTCCCTTTGTCGGGTTTCTACTCAAAGCTGAAACATGCGTCTGATTTAGAAGCCTTCAACTCGGCCACAAGTGACTGCTTGGCCTAACACTCACTTGTGTTGTGAGTGAAGCTCTTATGGAACTCGCACCATTTTCCCTTGTCCTTCTTTGTCTTCATGGTGTTGTTCTTTTCTTACAGTTTCGACGGGTTGTCCTGGGTTGCCCTACCTTGGCTTTTTCCTTTGCTCTGTGGTTTGGGGGCGCCTTTTCCTTGCTTTAGATTCACAGATCCAAAGGCTCGCTTCTTCTATTTAAACTTCTGCTTAATCTTGACAGTGTATCAGTACGCCATGCCGAGCGAGGAGATGTCTAGGAACTCCATGTCGTCTTGGATGTACTTGTGTAGACAGTCGTGGTACTTGAGTACCAAATTCCGCTCAGAATCCTTGACACTCAGCTTCGTGCGAAGGGTATGGAAAACACTTGTAATCTCCGACACATCTTGGTCCCTTCCCTGCCGTAGCGTGTTCCACTTTATGCATTTATCTTCATAGCTCCTGATAGGGTAATATTATTCCTTGATGGCATCTCGGAAACAATCCCAAGTGGGTGCGGCTGAAAACAGGGAGGATTCCCTCTCGTCCTTTTGTTCACAGTAGATTTCCCATCAGTCCTTAACTTATGGGGCAGCTTTAAGAAGTGAAAAAGTAATATTTTCCCAATTGGAAAAGTCGTGAACTGAAAAATATCCTTCCAACAGATTTAACCATTTATCTACGGCATTTGCATCTATCTGGCCCTCAAATATGAGAATATCAAAGTTAACTTGTACCTTAAAAGGAGTGGCGCCTCCAGAGTGGCTGATGGATGAAGATGCGTCGCTTGTGGGTAGTCATCGAAGGATCTGGGCAAATTTATCCATCATCATGTTCCTTTATCGCTCGAGGGCTTCCTCAAGCAACATTTTGAAAGGAACTCCTGCCCCCTCATCTTTATTTTCTTCCGTCATGGGAGCTCGTCAGGTTTTGCAAGGTTGGTCTTGCAAAGGTTCAACCAGATTAAGCCCTAAGTCCTTATACCCTCACCTCGTTGGGTACATGCAAATAAAAACAGAGAAAGAACAGACCGCTCTGATAACACTGATCCGGAATTATGCAGGAACACAGCAAAATACAGAAATACCCATATACACAGAGATGCAGTAGAAATAAAAATTCATTTCATTAATATCAAAGAACAGAAATATGCTTACATAAAGAAATAAAAATAAACTAGCTCAAGCGATGGTAGCTTATCTCTGAGAAGAGATGTGGCAGCTACATGCCTATGAATTTTGTTACAATGAGGTTCAGATGCCTATTTATTATTGAGAAACAATGGAAAACCCTAAACATCCAAAAACCTAACCCTAGGAGATGAAGCGTCAAAATTGTGGGCCCCGTTTAGGTAAATTGGTACATCAAATTCCCAGGGTGTTAACTTTGGCATAAAATCTTTGTATGGCTATCATAATATCTCTTTTCGAAGATCTCCAAGAGTAGACCGATAAAAAAAATAATAATAATAAATAAAATAAAATAAAATAAATAAATAAATAAAATTTAATTTAATTAATTAATTAATTAATTAAAATAAATAAATAATAATAATAATGATAATGATAAATTAATTAGATCTTTTCTAGTTTCTCTGTTTTCCCTAAAAACAACTTTTTGTCCCTCAAAAAGGCTCCGAAAGTTTAGGACTTGAAAAACTGTCAAAATAGTAAGTTATGCTACAATTATGGAAACTAAAAAGAAACAACCATGGGGGTCCAAGTGGAATAAGCGGGTGGCCACCAATATCCTCTTGGATGAGTGTTTTTATTAACTCTAGAATTTCCCCACGTGGGAGAGATGTTAACTGGTTTCAGATCGATGAGGGAAGAAGAGTTGATGAGATGTCTGAAATAGTCTACTAAGGGGTCCCTTCTTGCATTAATACCCCATGTTTCTTTGTGCGACACTGTGAATTTTAAATCTCCCTAGAGATTTAGAGGATGGACGTTGAGGACTCTGGTATTGATCATATTATCCCAAAAGGACAAATGTCGGCATAAGGGCCATGGAAATTCAAAAGTTTGAACTTTAGAATGATTTCACTGGACTCGAGATCAATGAGGATGTATCGCAAAGAAAAGATGTAGAATGGATGATCAATGATTGATTCCATGTAGTAATAAGACCACCCAATTGGACTTGAGAATCAATGATTAGAAAAGACCAGGAACGTAACTAAGGAGTTAGAATCTCTTTATCTTTGGTTCCATCAAACATAGATTCATTATCATAAATCATGATGACATTTGGCTTATTATTCTGAATAAGCTACCTAAGGGCCAGTGTTTTGGGGGAGCTCCTGAAACCCCTTAAGTTTAGTGACATGACCTTCATTTGGATCCCCTAGAGGGGCCTTGCACTCTAAGGGGCCTACCAATAATGACCTATCTACTTCAATGGATGTCTTTTAGAGCCTTATTCCATGCTTTTGTTAAGTTGGATTTCCTGCTTGCATGGTCTACAAAAGGAGAATCTATAGCAATACCTCCATGGGTCGAAGCATATTTGGTACATCTAATGTTGGAGCGGAGCAGGTACGACTTATTTTCTATCTGAGAAGATTTTGAGGAGGATTCAAAATATCTAGGCTTAGGACGATTTATCTTCGAAGAGTAATTAATAGAATTTGACACTGGAGAGGAAGAAATCGAATAATTTACCAAAGGACTAGGATTCTTCTTAGATGGAAAAATGATCAAAGGGGGTTCATGTAGAGATGAAGGATGTAACACATCATTCATATTTTCTTTGATTTCACAGGCATTTTTTATTTTAGTCATTTCGATTAAATAATTTTCGTAGTGTCTTTCAGGGGAAGCTTACCTGGGTCCAAAGCATGTAGATTTGAATTTTGGGTAATCCAAACACCATGCCCAGGAGCATCCTGAGGGGAAGCATTCATCTTTGGAGATTCCTGTGAATGAGTCATCGTCAATTTTTTAACCCATTTTTTCTCAGGAGGTTACATCTTTCGAACATCGAATTCGCAAGTATCAACTAGATGACCTACCTAATGATAGGCACAACACCTGAAGGGTAGTCTCTAGTACTTGGTAATTTGAAGAAATTTGTACCTCTGAAAACATAATTAAATTTTCTCAAGAATACCTCCTCTTAAATTAACTTCTACCTGCAACCATGCTACTCTCCGATTAATTTCAAAAATAAATCTTCCTTCACAGCCACAAATTAACCAATTTTATTACTAATTTGTGTCAAAATGGTCAGGTTCCAAAAAATCAAGGGTAGTCGTCGTAGAAATACCCCTACCTTTTGGGTTCGCATTCGTTGATGGGCAACATCAAAATCCAAATGCCAACACTATAGGGTAATGCCAGAAAGACCCCAAGCCTAGTCCTTTGATATGCTTTTTTGCAACCTTCATCTTTGATGAAAGAATTTAACACAAAACCAACCCCGAATCAAAACATGAAACTGTGAAGTGGTTCCCAAGATCGAAATTTGAAACCACCATTTGAGGGCAAGTGGACAAACCATGTTTTATATATATATATATATGAGATGGTTTGTCCATATATATAATTTGAAAAAAATTGTTTATTTTAATTTCTGTATACTTAATAATTACATTTAACTATGAAATTCTAAAATATAACAATTACAATTATGAATCATAATTTTAATTTATATCGTCAAGTGTGTAAAAAAATATTTATTCTTAATTATATGTTTATTAATTAAATTTATTTAATTTTATATGTTTATTGTGTAGTTTATATTAGAATTACACTTAAAAAATTCAAATTTTCCATAAATAAAAATTTGTTTAGACCGTCCTAATATGATGAACTAAGAATATTCTTTCTCTAAATTACAATCCAAAAAATAAGAATATTCTTGGTATAAATCACAATCCAAAGAATTAGACCAATGAATTATATTAAATATTTTAAAGGGGAAAGGTCACAATCTTCTGTTTCAAAGGCCAGAATAACAAATTAGATTAAGTTATTTATTTCTTTTGCCACCTTTAATGGTTGCTTCCATTCTATTTTGTAGGATTTTGATTTAACGTCTCGTCACACCTTAATCATTTCGAATTGAGCATTTTGAATTGTGCTAAATGATATCAACACGCCTGCGGTGATAACTTCTGCCTGCTAATATCTGTACTATATTTTTCTGTTGCTTAGAGTATGGAAAGATGTTTCGTAAGCTTAATTAACTGGACGATTCTTCTGGGCCACCCTCTTTCTCAAAAAAATATATTTTAGAGTGTGTTGTGTTGTATTATTTTTGTGTTGTTTGTATATGTGCCCGCTTGGTGGTGTTAGATTTATTTTAAATATAGATTCAATATGAGTAGAGAGGGACGATTTATTTTTTTAAGTGTAAATTTTTTTTATGATTTTACATTATTTAAATGTTTTGTATTTTTTTAGATTTAAAAAAGATATATTTTAGTTAATAGGATGAAAATTTCAATTTTGATGATTCATTGACAGTGTTACACATCATACTGGGTTGTAAAATAAGTTTCTAGACTCAAAAATAAAAATTACATTTAATGAACATTAAAAAATGTCACGACATTGACGATTCCACTGCATACTGTTGTTCAAAGTTGTCTATCAATGCGCTTGCACTTGCCAGCAATTAGTCAGTGAATCAAAAGCTTGTTGTCAATCCAGACTAGAAGTCCAGGTTAGTATTACTCAGGGTGCTTTCAAATGTTTCCAGTATTTTTCTCTTAAACCTGCACTTTACATTCATAATTAGTTTTTAAGTATAGTTTTTTTAGTCTTCAAAACTTTTCCAGAATTTCATTCCTCCAAACTAGTTTATGTTGAGGTATATTTTGCTTCTTTATGTTAGAAAGCTTGAGCATGCGTGTTTTTTTTTCTTTCAGTTTATTTCCACCGCTGAAATGTAGATAATCCTATTTCCTATTTTAAAAAGCTATGTCTACACTCAACCTCAAACGACTCTATTAACATGTTTTTAGTGAATGTGATATAGCTCATGTAATGCAAAATTATTCATTCAATATTATTGCATTGCAAATTATGGACCCTGTGTTGTTGTATTGAGAATAAGAATCTTGCTCAAGGAGGTAAAAAGTATTTATATTCGTTTTATAGGTAAATATTTTTCAATTCTATTATTTAATTTGTTATTTAAGTTTATATAAAACTTTCAATGAGTAGAAATGATAAATAATATTTTTAATCTTGAATTTTAGAGATCTGTTTTGTAAATTATTTTTCATATTTACTAGGCATATATCAACTACATTTATTAACCTGGTTGTACTAGTAATAAAAAAATCAAAGTGAGTTATAAATAAAATACTTCTATTTACATTTTAATTTTACATCCACTTTA
Organism: Pinus taeda; assembly: GCA_000404065.3. Classification (NCBI taxonomy): domain Eukaryota; kingdom Viridiplantae; phylum Streptophyta; class Pinopsida; order Pinales; family Pinaceae; genus Pinus; species Pinus taeda. The sequence continues at coordinate 112,717 of APFE030952756.1, read as the reverse complement.
TATAGAAATAAAGTAATTAAAAGTAAAGAAAAAAACAATTTACATTTTAATATTAAATAGATATATAATTTCTTCACTACTTAAGTTGGAATTGACGTGCCATGTAAAAATAATACAATTAATATTACAAGATATATAATTTATTCCATCTTTAATTTACATGTAATAGTTCAAACAAAAATATACTAATAACAAAATAATATTTTATCTTTTAACAATAAATAAAATATTTCAATGTTCATATTAATAATATAGTTTTACATCAAGTTTAAAATAAAAAAATAAAAAATTAATAATAATAATAATAATACAAAGTAATTTAAATTAAAAAACACCTTATATTTTCACTTTTTTTTTTTTAACATAGTCCGTTGCTGGTTATATTCCAAAAAGATTTGGGACGCTATGCTCCTGAATTACATGATTGAGGCTCATAGGCTGAGCTTGGAGGTAGATTGAGTTACAAAATTCTCCTAAGCTATTGTCATTTCTGACTTGTAGGAAACAAATGCAAGTGTAGATTTTGACAAACTGAGATAAAAGAAGACAGAATTTGCAGTACATCCTAGTCTATATTGACATGGTTAATCTGGCGAGCCGTTGACTCATCCGGCTTGTTGTCCACATCAACGTTCTTGAAGCTAGGTGAGCTAGTGCTGGGTGCATTACATTTCTCCTGCATGTATTTAAGTATTTCGATTAACTCTTGAGCGTGGGCGCACCGATTGGATAGATCGTTGAACTGCTCCTAGAGTGAGGAGACCCTATTGAGGAAAAGATTAAGATCAGCTTCATATTTTTCGTTGGTCATCCGAGCATGTGAGTCAATTTTCGCATCCAGAATTCTTTGGTGCACTCTGATATGTTCCAACTCTGCCTGGAGGTCTGCACAATGTAAACAATCTTCGCTCCAAGCCATCTTTGAGTCCTTTGAACTTTCCTATTGCTGAGTGGAAAGCAGGGTCCTGCTACGATGAGAAGGGACTGCTCCTGCAATTAAAACAGAGATGGAGTCGGGACTATAGACAAGCAGTGAAACATGGAAGTGGGAGAGGTAAAATTTCAGGGGAGTGAGAGGAGTGCTAGGAGGACTATCACTGCAGAAGGAACGAATAGAGGGATCTGAAGAGCAGTTGGAGGAAAGGGAGATAACAGTGACAACAAAGAACTTTTTTCTGGACAAAATACAAAAATTAAGCGCAGGAGTTCGGGACCTCAACTGTTGATTTCTGAAATGCAAAAGGAGGAGCAGTATAATGAGAAGCGGGTTGATGAAGAGCGGAATAGAAAGCAGAAACCAGCTACAATGAGAAGGAAAAGAATCCACGAGTAGAGCGGAGATGAGATCGAGACAAACAACGATTAATAAAACAGGGAGGCAGAGGTAACCATTCAGGGATGAAGAATGATAGCGAGGGGGACTGACGCTGCAGGAGGCACTAAAAGCGGGAGCTAAGGAGCAGCTGGAGCAGAGAAATATTACAGAGGCGACAGAGAACTCTCTGTTGAACATGAACGCAGGGAGACGGGGCCTTAGCATCATAATACTGAGATGCAGGAGGGGAAGCGAGTTTATGAAGAGCGAGCCACAAGAGGGGTAAGACAAGATCACGCAGAGAAGGAGAGAAAATTCACGGAGGTCACGAGGGCAACCAGAAATCGAGAGGGTAGAGGAGGCAGCAGGATTAAGGGGCAAAAAATTCGATGGCAGAGAATTGGCAGAGGCGGGATTGTATTGGATCCTGTCAGGATACTCCTTGAGGTTGCTGCAGGGGTCGGATTTGGAAAGACTATCACAAGTCATGAGAGAAATCAAGGAAGATGATGATGGTGTTCCACATTGTTGCAAAGGATATTCCCTTTGAATCTGTTGCACGCTTGGTTGGCACATTTATCGGCTTTTTTGTTGAAGGCGCAGAGAACATGGAAGAATCGAAGGTCCCAATTTTGGCAGATTAAGGCTTGGCATCTACTTATTCTTTGTTGGATGAAAATATTGGAAGCTTTATGATTGTTGATCATAACGCTGATAATGGCAGAAGAATCTCCAAAAACCATCACGTTACTGATACCAAGTTCTTGGAGCTGGATAAGACCTTGATAGAGAGCAAGCGCTTCTGCTCTGTTATTAGATAGAGTTCCCAATCCCCACTCAAAGGTTGCTATGGTATCTCCATTGGGATTATAAATGACTCCCCCTGCCCCTGCCGCTCCGGTATTGGATTTGGAAGCTCCATCAAAGAAGAGGGAATGGAAATAGTTGTTCCAAAGCCATTCTGAGAATTCATCCTGTTAACTTTGATTTTCCAACTGTGACTGGAAATGTTGGAATGATGGTTGTAGATGTTTGTTGTTTGTATGCCCCTGTTGTTGTCTATCAAGCTGCTGATAAAGTCTCTTTCTTCTACATAAAGGCTGGCAATATCAATTTTCTTTGTGTTCTTAGCAGCAATGGTTTCTAACGCTAAAATTTTGGCTTTGCTGCGTAATTGCCTAGTGATGGTCTCCTGGTCTCTAAAAATCTTGTGATTCCTTGCAAGCCAAATTTTCCATAGGAGGGCATAGGGGAGAGCATCCCACACCCTTTTAGCTATGTTGTTTTTCTTATGCTGTCAGGGGTAGCTCTTCTTCCATTTATTTAGGATCTCACCAATGGAACGCTAAGGGTTCCAAGTGAGAGGGCCAGAAGGGGAGATACCATTCCAACAAGAGCTTGCAAAGGGGCATGAAATGAATAGGTGTTGGATAGTTTCTTCTACCCCTTGGCAATTTGGGAATCGGGAGGGCCCAACTATACCCCTCTTTTGCAAATTATCTAAGGTAAGGATTTTCCCTTTTAGGAGGGTCCATATGAAAATTTTTACTTTGGGGATGGCCTTAGACTTCCAAACGATTTTCCAGTACATCCAATGAGGAACAAGATAGTCCCTACTGCATAAATAATGATGGCCAGCTTGAATTGTGTAACTAGAACCTGTGGGGTCCCATCGAAAGCCTTAAATGCCATTTGTGATGATTGGAGCAATGTTGTGAAGATGAGCCTGAAGACTGTCAATGCTCTTTTTGAGATTTATAGGAATGGGAGGGAAGCCCCATCCCTTCCAGACCTACATATTTATGTCCCATTGTGAAATTTGATCCAAATAATGTATTCCTTTATTGTGTAGGAAAAGGAGAATTTGCTCTGTGCCTGGGTGACTGCTGATAGGCTGGTTCCCCATAATCTTGTCTGCTCCAATGTTGATTTTGCTGCCACCTTTGGGAACCTTAGAGATATTTTGTGCCATGAAGGGGATAACTTTTTTGCAAAGTTTCCGTACTTTTGTGCTGCTTCTGGCGGGTATTTCGCTTTCTAATAGTTGTTGCCTTGGGCTGCTGAGATATTTGGCTTCAAGAACTCTTTTCCATCAAGCTTGTTGTTTACCAATTAATCTCCATACTATCTTGCCTCCAAAGGCTAAGTTTGTAAGTTTAGGAGATCTGATTCCAAGTCCTCCGCTTTCCTGGTGTAGTGTCCTATCTAGGGTGCTAGACTGGGCTATATTTATTATCGACCAAGGTGCGTAGACTTAGAGGCGTGTGCCTAAAATATATAGACATAAAGGATCTAATCTAAGTCTAATTTTCCTAATTACAATGCTATGCTTTGATTCAATATCAAACTAAATCACCCTATGTATCACTATCAACTAAGATTCAATTCATAAAACGTTGTGTATCACTGTAATTAAAGATTTTGGTCTCCTTACAGAGACATCATACATAAAACCTATGTTCAGTGGCTACTCAACATTCATGAACATTCATTAACAGTCATGCAAGATGAAATCGTAAACATAAAGTTCATGACAGTGCTTTACAAGGTAACACTGGATCGAATCCCTTACAGGATATGATTCATGATCCAAATGATAATCTATTCAAGCGCATGCATAAACATATAAACAAGCACATTCATAAATATATAAACATAAACACAAATCGATTTAATCACTGCGCATATCAATATCAAATACCCTGACTGTAAATGCAATAAAATAACAACAGTATACCATGTACGCAGGGCCCGTCCGCGTTCTAGGTATACTGAGCTTGTTATCCAACGATCACCAAATCAAAGCAACGCAACCGTGATTGTAATGCAAGTCTGTTTGTATTAAAATCGAAACTCTGTTCGTGAAGCAACAATAATGATAAAAACGTAACCAACCATACAACCGGTTCAGAACTTATATTTACATATGGTTTCACATCCCTTGAAAATGGATGTACATTCATGAGCGGCTGTTGCCACTTTTACCAAAACACGATTTTGAAAATGTTTCTATCCTAGCTGACATAAAAAAAGGAAACAAACTAAAATCGATTTGGACTGTATGCTGTTGCTTTCTTTGTCGCCAACATGCCATAGTTGACCAGTCGTTGACCGCGCATGTAGGAGGGTTGATTCCGCTGCGGGATAGGTGCTCGTCCATGCTTGGACATTCCGCTTTTCATCCATACCCTTCGCTCTGGCTTGGCTGTCATGCCACATGTCAAACAATAAGCCATTTACATGATGTTGGAACTTCCTGTAGTCATTTTGCCCAAAAACTCCTAATTCATTAACACAAAACCCTTAAATCAATTTAAATGCAATTTAATAACTATAAGACTATTAATTAATCAATTTCCAAGGGATCTGAGAGATAAATGATGAAAAGAGGTAGGCAAATGTCATGTTTTGGAGGGAAAAAGGGGTCATGGAATGGTACCAACAGGGGGAATGTTAGATAGCTAATCCATGGGATTAACCTTGGTTCAGTTTGGGTAGTTATTGAAGTCCATGAACTCTCGGGATTTCTTGGACTCCAATAACTACCCAAACTGACCCAAGGTTAATCCTGAGGATTAGCTATCTAACAGTTGCATGTGAGGAGGAAATTGAAGGAAAATAATGGAAAATGATGAAATTAGAGGCCTCGTGCATAAAAAGACTTCTAAGGATCAATTCATGGCTGTTGTCAGTTCAAGTTTGGAGCTCTCTCATTATTCTCTCTCTCTCTCTCACTCTCTTGGTCACTTAGAGTTTCCTTGAGCACTCTAGTTTGGAGAAAAGGAAAGGCAAGGCAAGGAAAGGAAAGGAAAAGTAAGCAAGAAACAAGGAAAGGAAAGCAAGATTAAGTAGCTTCAGCACGAATACTTGTACGTAACCTTTTGCATGTTTGATTTCCTAGTTGGTTTGGACATGCATGGCTTTGCATGTTGGTACATGATTCTCTTGTTGTCGGTGGCATGGTCTTGCTGGGTTATGATAATGGTTTTCAGCCTAACCTAGCCTTTTTCCGAATGCCATGGTATGTTGGGATGTTTATTTTAGTTTTTGGAACTTTGGAATTGCCGAATGGATTTCAGAATTCGAGGTGGAGGTGGTCTCAAGGTTCATTCCCAAAGGCCTAGGAATCCCTTGGCCGATTTTGGCGGGATACACTGTAAAGCCCGAGGGATCATTCTCAGTTTAGGGCCTAATGATCTGGGTTTGGATTACGGTAGAGCCTGAGAGACAAGGAGATGAAAAATTCCTCAAGGATAGTGATGGATTCTGGATGGCATTCCAAGTTCTGTTCAGTTGTGATCAGAGCACCGATTTTGGTGTGATCATGGTTGGATGAGGGTGGAGGTGGTTTAACCTCTAGATTCCCTTGATAGTTCTTGGATTGGATGTTTTATGAGATCCCACATTCATGCTTGGAATATGGCATAGGGGTGATTGGTTGAAAGAGAGATTTGGTTCAACCATGTCTATGGTCGGGTGGTACGTGGAAGTCCCAAACCTGGTTGGATTCTCCTATGATTAATAAAAGCTAAGTTCTCTTACTTTTGCATTGATTTATATGTGGATTTAATGGTTGTCATGCCTATGATATTTATATGGTTTTATGATGGTTATAAGCATGGTTGAATGACTGGTTCATTTCATGGTTATTTCATATATTTACTTGTCACTGTTAAATGGATGGATGCAAGACCTAATCGATGATGTAGTAGTTCAATGGAGAAGAAGGTGATCCTTCTGGTTATGTTTCCTAAGTTGTTTTAGTCATTTATACTCTATCTTGTATCCTAGACCTGTAGGTTGCATTGATGCCAAGTGTTTGACATAATGCCAGTTCCAGTTGGGGATGCTCAGGCCTAGTCCTGAGGTTGATTTTTGATTGATTAGCATGGTTATTGTGTTTTTACTAATTTCTGAAAGTTACAACAAGTTCTAGGCATAGGTCAAGATTATGGGCTAGAAAAGTGGCTCAAATCCTGGGGTCGCTGGCACAGAACTGGAAATTCTGGACCACATTCACTGGAAGGCAGGCTTGTGAGAGCGACTTTAGGTTGTTGGTCGCTCCCTTGCCCATAGCATGAGAGTGACTGAGGCCTAAGAGCTGCAGAATAGCAGTGGGACCCAAGGACAAGTTGTCTAAGTGGTTGAATTGTTTCCTAAGGGGTCCATTGATGATGTTGTATGACTGTATGTGATGTTCTGTCGATTCCACTTCCTTAAGGTGACAGAGGAGGTCAAATCTAATTGTAGTAGCATCTCTCCTCATGTTTACCCCAGTTGGAATGGTTACTTTGGGTAGACCTAGGAAAGGGTGTTACAGTTGGATTTTGCATTCATTAATAAGAGATTATCTCCTTGATATGTTATGTATAAATGTACTAGTTTATATGTGGATTCTATGGTTGATGTATCCTTGACATTTCTGTTGTTATTATGCTAGTCGTAAGCATGTATTATGACAGTGATGATGTATGGCTCTCCTAATGTGTTGATTTGTAAATGAATGAACAATGTATCTATGAACTAATAGATGATAATGCAATTAATGACATAAGGGAACAATGCTCCTTAGCGATTCTCAGATGAGTAGAAGACCCCTATACTCAAACCTGTTGTTTACTCCTATATATTACATATTTTTGATATGTTTGACGAAATGCCTGTCATGGTTAGTAGGGGTCCAATCAAGTCCTTATTCAAGTAATTGTATTTGTTTCCTTATTCTATTGTTATCTTTCAGTTTTGAAAGTGTCATTGAGTTCTGGGCAGTGATCTAGGCTCTAGTTCTAAAAATATCGCTCAATTCTGGGAGACGCATGCACATCATTGGGCAGAAAAGTCCCTGGATGCATGCATACCCATGCTGTGGGAGTGTCCAGAGCCTCTTAGATGCATGCATGCCTATATCAAGGGAGCGACTGGGGGTTTAATGGCTAGAAAAATCAGTGGTACCTAGGGGTCAGTTACCTGAGTGGTTGGGATGGTTCATGGGAGTCACATTGTTGATGTGGAAGGTCTTTGTGGTGTGTTTCCATCGGTTCCACTTCCTTGAGGTGACTTAGGAGATCGAATCATATCATAGTAACTTCTTGTCACATGTTTACCCCGATTGGTCGGTTACTTGGGTAGATGTGGGAAGAGGGTGTTACAGATCACAACCCCCATAGGGAACGATATTTTCTGCCGCATCTACCCCTCTCAACAAAAAAATCTTCTGAGATTTAAAACTTTTCAAGTCTGGATGCCACTTGATGTTGCCCTCCCTGCTTATTACTCCAAGTGAAGCAACCATTTGTTGTTTTCATATCAATAAGGTTGGTCTCCTAAATTAATTTCTTAAATGTTTCAGCGTTTCTATTTACTATTCTTTGGATACATTTCTTCTCCAATAGAGAGGTTATCATATTGAAGTCTCCCCCCAAAACCCAAGGGAGATTCCCTTTCCTGAAATTTATCTTACTTAGATCTTGCAAAAGCTTGATCTTCTCCTCAATTCTTTGAGGCCCATAAACATTTGTAAACACCATTGTGCCTAGGGTTCCTATAACTGACATTTCTACTGATAAGTATGATCTATTGGCTTCAGAGTCCAGTAAGATCAAGGATTGGGGGTTCCAGCAGATGACCAATCCCCTTGCCGAGCTCTACACTTCTACCTCCACTGTGTCATACCTTCTCCCTAGTCTCCTACTTAGCTCCTTTATTTTCTCTAATGAGCACTTTGACTCTTGTAAAAAAATGACATCTAGTTGTTCCATTTGTATCTTTTTATTTAACAGCCATTGTTCCCTAAGGCTACTAATGCCTCTTATATTCCATGATAAAACTTTCATGATTTAACTACGGTTTAATGAGGGCGAACCTAATGCTCTCATCTTACTTGAGTTTATTAACATAGCTCCCATCTCCTTGAGGGCAACACTATTCGACTTCCTCCCTCTTTTCCATTGGCTCTGTCGTGGCACCAAAACTGTCTGAGATCCCATTACTTTCACTCCCAACTGAGATCCCTTCAAAGATCCAAATTTTTTTTCTGGATGTAGTCTTTTCTGCCCCCGTAATCTTGTCTCTTCTCTCATCAGGTATAGATATTGGATTTTATCCATTTGGTTTACGTTGCTCGTTTCTATCCCCTGTTTCCTTGCCTGTTCCACCATATCCCGGAGGTCGATTCCCTCCCGCTTGATTATCTCCTGCAATTCTAGATCCTTTGTTCCTACTTCACTTAGGGTCATTTCCGCATCTCCCTCAAAATATTTTAATATATCTGGGATATCTCCTTGTTGTTCATAGTCCTCATTCGGCTACACCATTTCTTCCTCTTTTCCTTCTCCTTTTTCCTCCTTGTCCTCTTCTGCCCCACCTTGTTCCTCTGAGTTTTCCTCCACTAGGACTTCAAAGTTGTTTCTCCAAGCTTTCCTTCCCTGACTTTGTTGTTGTTGTCTTATATTAGGTCTACCCCTCAGAGTGGGTCTAACAAAACCATCTGCGTCCTTTCAGTCTGTCTCTTTTCTCTGTTCCTCCATTTTTCTTAAGGGGCATTCTCTTATCAGGTGGCCATGCTCATGGCATCTTCTACATCTGAAAGGGATTTGTTCATAGTCCACTAGTTGTAGCCAAAATTTGTCACGAAACTCTAGTTTGACAGCTTCAAGTAGCCCTGAAGACATCCATTTCAACACAAATTTTCCTGTGTATCTGCCTTGTAAAGTTTTTTTTGAGATTTTAATGATTTTTCCAAGAGAATCTCCTATCAGCTTTAAAGTTGTAGGAAGCTAATAGTCCAGGGGAAAGGGAATACAACCAAACCCAAACTGGGAGGCATGTAAAGGTTTCCTTCCTCAGGGTGAAATTCTCCATCCATGACCTCAAGTATAAATCAATTGATGAAAAAAAGTAAGGACCACCATCAAAGATTCAGTCTTTGTCTTCCATATTAGCAAATACCACCATGAAAAAGCTTTTTGACCCTAGATGTAGCTCTATTTCTCCTCTCGGATTCCAATGATGTTTGATCCAATCGCACAAAGATTTTTCTGTGGGCCAAAGACCCATGAAATTGCATATGACAACATATGACCTCATAGATTCTCTAAAGGCCCGAGTCTTGAGATCGATGATCAATGCTGTTGGGATCACCACTGTTTTTGGCTTACATGACCCTGTGGAGCTTTTTAACTTCTAATGTTGCTGCTAGTTCTTTTGCTTCTCTGTTGGGTCCTTGTTTTCATTTATTCTATGTCCTTTCCCACCTACTTCTGCCGACTCATGGACATTATCTGACATACCATCTGCATGTGCCCCGAAGCCCATCCCAATCCCCTTCCGTGGGTCCATTACCACGTTCCGAAAAAAGAGAGCCCCACTCCCTCCCCTTTGAAAGCCATCTACATGAAACCCTAGCTGCCGCTGAGATAACCATGTTACTCCTCTCTTGATTCATATCTCAAAATAAAAAAAAAATGTTAATATAGAATGGATTAAAAAAATATTATTTAAATGTGTATATATATAAAAATAAATTGAAAAACGCATCATTATAATAACATGTCATTATACTAATGAAACTTTAATTATGGAAACCTTATAAATAACAAACATAAGAGACAAAAATGGGTACAAACCGTAATATTAAACCCGTCGACTTACAAGATAATATCGAGAATTACATAAATTATTCTTTTGAAATATTTGCAAAAGCCGGCTATACTTTGTTTAATTGTCATACAAGAGATAACCTAACTATTTTATAAAGTACTGCCTAAACATAAAGTGTTTTTTTTAATATCATTTCAACTTTTATTATTTATTATAACATATTTTAGGTAATTTCAATTTTTCATTATAAAATATTTTATATCATTTTAATTATTA